>LLCE01000064.1:0-215323 GCA_001414415.1 Hymenoscyphus repandus | reverse complement strand
CCCCCCACCCCCGTGGATGTTTTCTTCAAACAAGATTTCAACTCCCTAAAAGTGCTTCTATCCTCTCAACTACCCAAGTTTCGCTATCTGGTTCCAGTGGAGATTTTGAGTCTACAGCCCTTTCGTTTAATTGGTTATTTTCTATAAAACAAAGCCTGCAGCAGCCTGAAGAAATGTTATTTTTGTTTTGAGGACCGAGATGTTGAAGTTGCGACCACAAACGATCGCATAAATGCCTGAAGTACCTAGGGAGCACATTAATGGTGTACCTCCACAAGGCATGTAACAGACTATGGCTGTTTGTTGTCCATATCCGGTTTGTTTTCAATAATTTGGCGGAACGCGCGTTTGATCTATAGAGGACCTCCTTAACAGTCTACCTGCTACATCCTGAGCCAGACGAAGCTCCGGTCTCAAGATCAATCTCTTGATCGCTCCATACCTACAAATCGCACTCATATCATCAAACACCCCTTTATCTTCGCTAGCAACTTGGTCCCTCTATTAGTTATCCTTTCCTACGATTTAAATTCGACTCTCTGGCCACTATCTTTCTTCTATTAGCACTTCTACTTTCGTGTAGCCATAGCTCGAGCACATCACACCAGCATCATCTTAGCTAAAGTATCTATTATCTTTAACGAAGCATTCAGCACAAGAAAAAGCCCACGTGCCGGGGTAGCAGTTTGACCTGATCCAAATCGAACCCATGGAGATCAACTACGAGAACAACGAGATTATAATTCAAAGAGTATCGTCAGCCAATCGTTATTTTGAGTGGAGGAGAGTCATCATTTGCATGCTTGAAATTCAATAGCTCATCCAGTTCGTTTCCTTATTACGCCTAACTATTACATCCCAACGACACGTCAACTGATTTTGATCTTATAACTATCGAAATTTACCTACTCTACACTAAGTCCTAAGCTTGAGAATCGCAGATTCATTTATCATTGCACATTTGACCTCTTTTCACGGGCAAATATAATGGAATCAACGTTATCGGACAATATTATTCGGGGAGCTAAGTAGAGGAGGAGCTCAGTTCGAAGAAGCGTACTTCCGCCATCTAAAATCACGAGGCTAAGCTCGTTGTACGTAGATACATACACGTAATACTCCATCGAAGCGAAGAGAATATAAGTTCTCTTATTTCAGTTCTACTCCAGCAACTCGAGACATCCTTTCATTTCCACTTGACAAACAAGCAGATTAATGTGAAGCCTTTTCTTTGTTTGCAAAGACGCGTGAATTGGACACTCGGTGTCATAAGTCAATGTTTACCAACTGTAAAGGTGAAGTCATCAGCAACCAGATATATCAAAAACTGTCTCTTCTAAATTTCCCTCCCTTCCCCATCGACAAGAACGAATGAGACGAGGCTCCTCGTCCCGCACCGTGAGTCGAGTACATCCCACTGGTATCGTCACATCGAAGAATACATGAGGCAAATACACGACGACATGACATCAACCCCCCTCCATGACTTCAGAATTATTACCAAATTCAAACTTCTAACAGCCATAACGCGTGACAGAAGCAACCACCTGTGACCGGCACAAATTCAAACTTCAAGATTTTGATATCTTTCATCCCACACTCATTATCGCCGAGGTGTCGCGCCACCAAAACGCCGAAAGATATGCTCCCACACCACTTCCCCATCCGCATAACGTTCACAAATCATCAACACATCAAAATGGCACGTCACAATCAAATCACACCCTCCCTCTCATCTCCCTTTGGCGTCGCGCTCACATTCAATTCACGCAGATCGCAATCCCAACCCTCACCCAATCATCACCCTCCTCTATAAATTAACACACGCTTACCTCATCCTATTTCCCACCAATCCGATCTCCCTCCTCATCCTCGCAAAAAATTACCTCTGCACTCCAAGTCCCCACTTTCTACCCTAAGCCCAAACGCGTAGCTTTCTGTCCAATTTTAAGATTAACCAGTCAAAAAGAAATGAATATACAAGGGTTCAAGTAGCAAGGATAAGGGAACCCCTGCAGTAGTGACGGCCACAAATGCTCGAAATGGGCGCCGGATAATATCGGAGCCTTGCATGGGGGTTGCAGCGTGCTCATTTCCTGCTTTTGGGGGAGCTGGTCTTTGCCCCCCCATTTCATCCATCATTTTGGTGTTTGTTGTTCTTCGTCGCGTGGGAATATGAGTGTGGGTGTTAAAGTCTCGTGATTCTGAGTTGGATGGTAGAGGTTACGAGGAAAGGGACACGAACAGGAGCATACGAAGAATACGACATCGCCAACTCATCAAACACCCTCTAGCGAACCCTCGTCCCCCCTTCTGAAAAATGAGGATAAGCACTCGTATACCGTGATATAAACACGACGAGATACGAAAGTACAGCTTGCCATGCAGTATACCAATGACCGCATCCCTCTTACCACCAACAAATCTCCTCTTAACCTCACAAAGTCGCTCGCCATCATTGCGCGCGCTATAGAATATCTCCCAACGCGAATGAATAGAATATGCCGTGAATTATGACATACCTACCGCATGCATATCGCTGAATATAACTCACAATGCCAGGCCAGCGCACTAGCGATATCAAGCTTAAGAGGGATAAATTTACACGAACATCAATTGAGCCGGCGCGGAGACGAGATGAGGATAATAATGAGATCTCACCACGTCCTTCCGAGCACATCCATCCATCCTTTCATCCGCCAAGCTAGGTGTTCCTGCTCTGTTCCTCTTCCGTAGTCCCAAAATACTTGAGGCAACTGGTACACATGTGATAGAGAATCCAAATGATTGATTGTATCAGACACCGAGAGTGGATCGTTCATCGTCTTCATCTCAAAAGCAACCACAAAGTGTGACATATCAAACAAATTTGCGACACCAGTTTAATCTCAACACAAGAAAAAGAAGTAAATCTCGCACTCAAAGTAAGACCAGGTTTCATACATCTCAGATCCTCAGACTTCAACATAGCACAAGAGCAAGACGGAAGGACAAAGAAGCCATGTAAAGAAGTGGTGCCGGGCCAAAACTTGGTCTCCGAGGCAAATGCAGCTGTCTCTTTCATATTTTGTTCACCAGAACTTGTGGTATCGATCTATGTACACGAGTATGAACAGAACAGAACTATGCGCATTTCGCAGGTACAAAAAGATCCGATCTATCGTGGATATCTTCTTCATTCCCATCGGAGCGAGACCAATAAACACTCCCAGCCATAAATAATCATTAGGTATTCTCAAATAGGAACCACGAATCGAAAACGGAGCGAGACCAAAGGAACGAGGCTTTCCAGGGTGGAACAAATGTGTTGTGTCTGTTTGTATTTTGACCAAAGTGATTCAGCCGCGCTATATCGATCTTCTCCCGAGGCCCTGGAGAAGGGGAAGTAGATGACCAACCAAACTTTATTAAACAAGAACACCCCATATTCATCTCTAGACACATCTGAAAAAAGACCGCACACTTTGGGGGTATTTGGATCCTCATGTAGATCCTCGCGAGATCATACACTCTCGACCACACAAGCAATTACAAGAAAAAGGATGCCGACCTGCAATCAGCATGCCTGGCCGATGTCGTAAGTATTAGATGGACTCCAGAGAGCAATGCAGAACACCATAAATTAAAAGCCCAAAGCCCAGTCGCTATTATATCATTCCCATCTCCCCTTCACAACCGAGCGCTAAGTCCTCCATCATGAAAATGGCCGATTATCGAGATGAAATTCATGTTTTCGTGATTATTGGATTGGCGAACAGAAGTAAACCGCTTACAAGATGTAAGCAGCGACACCGAGGAGACCAGCGAGAGCAGCGCCGCTGACGGCGAAGCTCTTTCCGGCACCGGAGGCGGTGATTGGAGATGGGGAGGCAGCTGGGGCAGTTGGCTTTGGAACAGCGACGGTGCCGGCAACGGTGGTTGGGACAGCTGGAACAACTGGGGCAGCTGGGGTGGTACCGTTGACTGGGTAGACAGGAGCTGGGGATGGGGCACTGTATACAGTTAGTAAGATGTCTTCAATCCTGCTTTTGGAGCAGTTTGGGGTACCAGGTGTTGCAGTACACTACGCTTGAGGTGGTAACTGGCTTGACAACGGTGCATGGGCAGTTGGTGATGGTCAAGGTTTGGCTCTATGGTGCTGTCAGTAATCGTATTTTTGAAGGCTCGATCTGTTGTCTCGACGCGTCCGATATCTCTTTCGCGCCTCGATCTCCAAATCTCGACCCCAAGGATGTACTCACGGCAGTGGCAGTGTAGGTGACGCCATTGAAAGTAACCTGGGTGGCAGCAGGGCAGACAGTGGTGTAGGCAGTGTGGACCTCGGTGGTGTAGACAACGGTACCGTTGGTGTATCCAGCGGAGGCGGAGGCAGCTGCAAGAGCAATGACGGCGGCGACGGAGTATTGCATTTTGACGGTTGGTATTATTTACTTGAAAAGTAAAGGTGGGAGATTAGAGTATTTGGAGTTGGGGTGATTTGAGAGAGTTGGGTTGAACGAATGTAAGTGACTAAAAGTCTGGTTGCGGATTGAGAACGATAGTGTGGGTGAAGAGGAAAGAAAGAAGTTGAAGTTTCGGGAGGACGAGAATCTTTATACGGGCAAAGCAACACGCGAGGCGAGAGAAGGGAGCTGTTCCCGAATAGGAAAGGCCTTCTCTACCGATTCATTAGTGTGAGTGGGGCTCTTTTTCATTTGGCGGCTGCAGGCGTTGTTTGGTTGCATGGCCATGGTTGGTTCCTGCATCCAAGGACGACAAGGCGGGCAAAATGGCCATTGATCCTGGTAGCCGACCAGCTCAATCTTCTGCGTCCTTGCGAATCCCTGCTGATCCCTGTTTATTCCTTGTTTTCTCCTTTTTTGCACACTTGCAGTCCAGGTTTGATGTGATGGTCGGTGATTGTCAGGTCGACCGTAGCTCGTCTTCTCGCCGCCGCTCAAGCCTACTTTCATCTGCTTGAGCCTTGAGGAGCTGCCCCTGAGCGTACATCCTGGAATTGGCAGTGTTGTCCGTTGGCTGCTGAAATGATTCACTAATTTTGCATGCTCAGCGAGACAAACTCGCCACACAAAACTTGTCAAAAGGGGTTCCGGAAATACATCTCCAAGAGTGAGTGTTGGACCGTTGTTGCCCTAAGTCTGATTCTTACGCTTATCGGCATGATTCTTTTATTGTTATCTCTTATCTTTGATATTCAACGGCTCACTATTCACTAATTTCATGTTCTTCACTTCGCTTGCAGAGGTGGGAGGCAAAAGGGGTTCCGATCTTTCCTGCTAGGTATATTTTAAACAGCTCAAGCGGCGAGCCTCGACGACTCATCGCCGGACGGCCCTTACAAACGCTTGTCAGACCTCGAACTCCTCCGACTCCGTACTGGCGGGCGCTGCTTCACGGAGTCCCCTTGAGCCTTGAAGGGAGTTTTACGGAGCAGAGCCTCGCTGCCTGTGTGGAGAGATCACCATGACTTGCCCCTTTAGGTTTCAGCCAGCCTTGAACATGCCGACTCACAGCAGTCGACCGGTCCAACAGTCGCAGATTTGTACCAAATTGTTACATCAATAGTGCCAGTTCCTACCTAGTGTTCAATTGGTTAGAGTCTCAGAGAGAAAATGTTGCTTACCTCTTGCTGAGGTTGCTTTTCATGAAGTGCCTTGCAAAATCTCATTCATCACATACAGAATTGTACCCAAAAATATAGCTATCATGTCAGGTACAAAAATATCCGTCGTGTACTGTACAAACAACCCTTTCTTATCACGCATATCCAGCTTATCGCGCGCCTTATTGAGCTTCTCGATCTTTCTTTAGCTCGCTAATTCTTGACCCTGTAAACTCACTTCCACATTTCTCCCATGGAGAATCGGGGGAATTTCAAGAATTGCACCTCGTGTAATCTTTATATCCACAGTTCATCAAAAGTTGAGCCTCGATCGGGCCATGTCAAAAGACAGTGACATCCGTGGCCGTGCGTCCTGTCGTGATTTCCGGAGAGTACCAACCAAAACGGTTTGATTGCAATGCACTTCAGATGACGATGTCATCATGGAAAAGAAGTGCCGCCTGCTGGAGAAAGCATCTGAAATTACAGCGTGTGTTTTGTCCTCCCACTCAGCAAATCACATTTCATCATTTGGAGATATAGCAATGGAAAGTTTGACACAACGCAGTCAAGTGTAGCCAGTAGGAGAGCTTCAAGTGAGCGGCAATGGTTAGCCATGTCTATACAACACACCTGTACATCATCATCAAATCAAAACGCAGAAACAAGACCTCCAATTCTCAGTGCGGGATGCGGGAACCGACCACAGTGAGCAGAGTATTTTGCACGACCACATGCTTTTGAATATAATTAACATTTTAGATTGTGCTTGAATCGCTTTTCCCTCAACGTCTTTTGCAGAATTATTATAGCGGCCATATAATATATGTTTCAAGTTTGACACCAGCACAAGCGCTATGATTCATATCTTGTCAAGCAACTTGCCTCTTTGAGCATATCAAATTTCTTCCGAACGAATTCAGACAGACTCGGGTTACAATCTTATCGTCGTGCCGCTGTCGTCCCGCGGCTCGCCCACCCTCACAAGCCGCCGTGCAATTTTCCAAATTTGCCCCGACATGAAGGTTCTCGTGTTCCTTATCGGAGTTCATCTCCAAGAATTCCAACCAAATTTCATGTCAAGGAAAGGCCTTCCAGAATCAAGATTCCCACCAGCGATCGCCAACCAGGACCAAGCTAACGATTTCCTTCACCGTTCCCCAGGAACAGCCAGAATTGTTTAATTACATTGTATATTTCGCATTTATAGGATTGGAGCCGCTATACATCGCTTACTCATTATCCCATTTAGGTAATCGCGCGTCTCCACAGAAGCATCTTCATCTCCTGTCACGATCGAGTCAGCGAATCACGCTCTCCCCAGTTTCAAGCACCTTTGATTCGTCCGCTTATCGCTCTTGTCCGTCTCCACTCCTTCTGTATTTGGACACGCCCCGGGCATCTCCTTTTCTTTTTCGCTAGGAAGCGTTGAATAGACCAAGGCTTGTCTTGCTCAAAAATAGAAAGTCTATCCACGGCACAATGTTGGGCGGAGATTTTCTCTCTGCAACTCCAACATCCAGATCCTGGGTTTTGGAAAGAAAATTGAATGCACGAGCACATTCCTCGAATCGCGGGACTTTATGATTTGTTACGGATTACGAACTGAGCGTTTCCGGGGGAGGAGATTGGTTGTTTCTCGTGTTGGTTCATTTTCCTCCCTTCTCGACTCCAGATCTTGAAACGCATTTCGAGAATGGTGAAATTTTCCCTGGCAGTCGGAGAGTGCGACATGGTTCGATTTATCCACTTCTTTCTCGGAGCGAGTCTCAAGACAGTTGTTTTGACGGTCGTGCCAAAACAAGTTTCCTATCGTTCAACCTCTTGGGGAGGACGCGAACCTCAACAGCGGACGACGTCCCTTCCGTAGCGAGATTTAGTGCTGCCACCGGAGCTGTCAATACTGAAGTTGCGCTTCTAGCCAGGGGGATCAGCGTTGCTTGGGTGTTTGCGGTCGATGTTCCTGCATACTGTAAGGTCGTGCATAGGGGCGGCTCGGGGCTCTCGTCCCATCTTTTTTTCGAAGCTAGAAAAGGGGACCGGCGGCCCAGCCAAATCTGGCCGTGCGAGGCGTTGGGGAATCGCGACATTCTTCGTGCTTGAGCAGATGTCTGTCTCAAGCGTTTCAAGATCTTCAGTTTGAAGAGTGAGATGATGAGATCGGGTTCGAAGATGCCGTTCTTTGGAAGGTTTTGAGTGCTGAGTGGCTTTGATCCGACTTCTGGGTCATACGTGGTGGGATACGAGGCGCTGACGAAGACATGAGAGGGACTGCGACGTGGTAGATAAGTCTTGGTCCAGCACTCTTCATGCCCTATCTATGTTGGTGCATGATGGTTCTAAGATCGACCATATGTTGATTTGCACAGTACGTCTTCTTCTTTTCGTTGCACTCTTTTGCTACTTCTCAAATGATTACTTCCGTTTTCATTCATTGCGAGTCTAGGGAAGTGAAGACGAGGTAATGTGATCCTTGAGAGGTATGGTTCAATTTGCGGGAGCCAATCGTGCAAGGATGCACTTTCTCTTCGAGTTTCTTCTTGTTAGATCTTCGACAATAGCTTTCCGAGCAGTACTACACTACACAGTAGATTCGTACGAGCAAGGAATATTTCAGCCTTTGGATATCAGCTTATATTTGAACTTTATTTCTCTTCTGTTGGTGAATTTGAGTGTGGCATATGATTGCAATCCCACAATCAGAACTCAGAGGGAGGCCAACTCCAGACAGAACAAAACTTACAACCTATCAATTGGAGTCTACCCAACCCCGAGGAAGTACACCGTGATGAAAACAAATAGCATTCAAACACATCAAATGTGAGTTTGTGTGAGCGTTAATAACCGACGGTGGTACCTAGAGGGACAAGCAGGGTGATGCTATCCTGAGCAAAAAAAAGCATTCAAGAGCCAGAAAAGGGCAACAAAAGAAAATATGACAGCAGCAAAAAGCTTGACAACAAAAACAGGTTGTGGTTGAGTGGTACCCCACAGGTGAATCAAGCGCTCGCTTGTGAGTTTGAGGCATGGGATACTCACCAGTGTGGGGGGTTAGAAGATGATAGATGGATAGCAGGCGTCGTTGTTTGCTATTTAGATCACGAGCTTATTAAAGGGTGAGTTTTCGATAATTTCATCTTCCGAGGATACCATCGAAGGTTATTTAGGCCTTTCTCTTCTGTGGAGTCGCGCTAAAGATATCGTGTATGATCTTGGTTTTTTCGAAGGCGGTTGATCCAGGGGGGTTTGTGATGAATGACTTGAAAGGACGAGCGTAGGGCATTTGTAACAAGTTGGGGATAATGGTAGCGTTATGCTTGTGCTGGTAAGAGGATAACCTTGCTTGTCTAAGTAGTTGAAAAACTCATTGCTTCGAAGAATAAATGAGCTTTGCGGGTCAAGTCGGGGATTTTGCTATCGGTGAAAGAGGGAGTATTGACCTTCAGCACGTTGATTCTCTAGATTGCTGAGCGTGGAATGGATTATCGACCGGTTTAGATGCCAGAGATGACGAATTATCAAGGGCAATGAAGCTTGTACTTAGGATAGAATTCAACATATGTTCTTGGGAGTGAATAGGGGACTAAGCTCAACTTCACCTCTATCATCAAGTAACTGGCTTTTCGCTCCCGATATCCTAGCTTGAATATTACCTGGTGATCTCGTTTGTTGTCGAGGATTCATTTGGTGTTGAGTTCTATTCTACAGTCGTGCTTCATCTGCCCCTGCTAGAAGACCTAACAGAGCCGATCTATGTCGCCCTCAAATTCTCGGTCCTCGATTGCCTAGCCAGGTAGCTACAGTATTGTCTCAAGACTTGTCAATCTGTGCAGAGAACACTGTTATTCGAAGTATTTACGTTAACATATCTCTTTAATCTTAAGGATCTACAATGGTAGGAGTAGCATTAGGGTATGTGTCGACATGGTATGTTTGAAAGCTGCGGGCGTTGACAAGGACCAAATTGATTGTCAAGGCAGCTCCCTTCTTCGGTTGATAGCCTTTGCTGAAAGTCATCATTAAGCTGATTCTCCTCGTGGAACGAATGGTTATACCTTCGAGAAACCAAAGTCGAAGGGAGTCGCTAGATCTAACCTTCAAAAGAGTAAATTTACTTGTGACTAATACCTGCCAGCTGTAGCACGAAGAGAAACCGTTGATAAGCATGATAATATCCGTAGAAGAAAAAAATTCGAAAGGTCCGACAGAGTCACTAGCGGCAACGCCGTATGGCTAGAATGATATAGGTATGTTATATACACATAAGGCCTTTGACCATTTGGAAGAAATTCAAGACTCTTACTCCTGCTTTTGTGGCTCCACTTATGAAATTCTTACGTGCCTCATACCAACAGAAACCAAGGCAACACGATCCCAAGGCAGATCAGAAGGGAGTGGTGAATGATGTAGATAGCTCTTTGAAGTACACTATTGGTAAGAATCCAAAGTCCTACATAAATGTAAACCGACGTACAAACCTCGGAACTTTCATCTTACCCCAACGGAAAGTTTTCGACAACCAATCTTTCCTCGACAGGAGAATCTGCAATTTGCTCTTCTAAGTTCCATCCATTTCACTTCTACCTCCACCTCACGTCCCTCTCCCCATCCCTAAATACTGAATCCCAACACAACCCATGTCGAAGCTCAAAAATCCCAACCGATCACAGCTATCAATGTTTCCTCCGTAGTTGTGCACATCATGCTACCCTTCACATGATACATTATGAAAATATACACCACGAGAGTTAGAGCTAGAAATATAGTTCAGTAAACTTTATATGATTAGCTTTAGTAGGGAATTTAATGTTGAAAGATCTGGTGTTAGAATATATAAGCGAGTTAAGAGGAAAGTGTGAAGGTTATCTGTTATGAATGTAGTGAATAATAGCTTGAAGTAAGGGCAAGCCGAAGATAGGATAGAGATTTTGTGGTTAGCATTCTGCTCTGTGCATATTTTGTACTCTTCTACTGTCACACTAATACGCTAGCACTTTAGCTACATGTATAATGTTCAGAAGAAAATGTTAATAGCTGAGTATTGCTGAGGGGGGAGATGCTCAGGGATAGCTACCTTCTCCGTGAATCTCCCAAACTCTTCTGTTATAATATAAGTTCACTCGTATTTTCGCTGATTTTATAATATTTGGAAGATTAGAGCTCAAATAAGGTGGGTATTATAGAGACGCTTATTATCTAGGGTATAAGGTACAAACTTCTTCTCTGTATAAAACTCGAACTCTACTACTATCATACAAACATATTCACATTCTCGCCATATTTGCAATGTTCAAGAGATATTACTGTATAAGGTGAGTAATATATAGAGATGACGGGTGTTATTCTTCCTGTTAGACACAACAAACTCAGTCAAACTATATATAGTTGAGTCATCTCTCACCCTGTTTATCAAAGAGTTCCTACTATAAGCTATAGAAAACCTACCGATATGCTAGACTTCTATAGTGTTTCGACCCCAAACCCTATGATTAATAGTACTCAAGTTAATGCTTAGATAGCACTAGCGTGCCTAATAAAGTTGGCTCTCTCTAACTTGAAGTAATATCTATACTAGAAGTCTTGTTGTATCTTTTCGCTCAGCTTCAGCTTCTCAGCTTCAAAGGTAATGAACCTAGTGATGACTTTGGTAATGAAAGCACATGGAATAATCGTGTTTGAGTGGCCTCCCAAAAAATGCACAGGAGAGAGTAACGTGTCTATCTCGTCTGACGGCACCTCTCTTGCAGAGGGTACAAATAAATTAGGAGCAACGAGATTGAGGATCACAGATGAAAATAACCCTGAGCCAAGCTGCAAGACGAACCAAAGGAGTTCCTGTAATCGATATTCAGTAGGTTTTAAGCGATAAGTGATGGTTCTGACGAGTTCAAATGACTAAAAGCAAAAAATGGCAAGGGAAAGGCGAGGGTTGACCAAACCATTCATGAGTTTTATTTTAGTGTAATTTGTTGTTGATTTCCTCATTGTTGTCAATTTCTCGCACCCCACTTCCATACTGCCACCAACTAAAAATCATGGATAAAATCACGGAGCGTGCTATGAGTGTAAAATTCAGGTATGAGGTTGTTTGCGCTAGTTTTGAAAGTAGCTCATAGCGAGTGTAGCCGGATCTGAGGCCCCTTGAAGATAATGACTATAACGATACATCAATGCCAACGGTAGCTCACATCCACTTCTATGACATGTTTAGGTTTCCATCTCGACTTTATTGCGGTGAGCCTTGCTTTGTCTATTACATTCATGATGGTATATCTAGTTTGGTAATACCTTGGCCTCAGCGATGTCAACTACTTACAGAGAGGTGGGGAAAACAATTGACAATAACCTGGAAGGGACAGGGAAACGCCTAGCATCAAACCTTTTTGATCTGTCCGATGCAATAAGGTAGGGGCTCTAGCCTTCCAATCGTCTCTCAAGTTAACCCTCTTCAGCGTCCACGATATAGTAAGTTCCCTTAGCCGAGCCTAACTAGCAGATTTCGAGAAATCTCTATTTCTGGGCGACCCATTAAGCCAGGATCGAGACCTTTGACACATGCCAGAGAGTACCGCAGCTTAATGACCGTAATATCACAGATCAAAACTCTGCCTACGTCCCAGGCAGTCCTATGCTAAATAGGAGAAGAAAGCTGAATCTCTGTCCTTGAAAAGGACAATTTAATAGGTTCTCTGTACCCGCACAGGATAGATCATCTGATTATTTAAGAATATCCAAAGCATTAACGATGTCAATATTCGAGTTTAGCTAGATTTTACACCCATGCTCTTACCATAAGTAGACGACTTTTCGCAGGCAAATCAGAGACCCTTTTAACCTCCAAAAAAGTTACCTTCTTGGCAGGTAGCTTTAACAAAATTGAATTAAGTTTCATCCATTGATAACTTGATATTGTCTGGTGACTGAAACGGATGCGATGTTCTATCAGTCATGTTTAATCATCATTATGAATGAGGAGCGTGCAGCCGGCGGCAAGCCACCTCACTTATAACGAATGAGCCCGGCTTTCATTGGTAGAATGAACGACGCAAGGATGTAGCTCTGCTGACAAATCGCCTTTGACCTTGAAGCCAAGCGGAAATTATTCGGCGTTTCCAAATCTTCCATGTCGGCTTTAACATTCCTCTCCACAAATCTACGACGGGATGCACTTCCCCGAGTCCGATCATGTGTCTGCACAATCGCCGATGATTCATTCGGCCTCAATGACGTATCGGCTGGCAATTCGTTCATGGCTGCTCCGAATGTGTGGATATCTGCGGCGAGGAATGTACGCTGACGATTAATCAGCTACAGGCGTTGTTGCACAGTGTCGCATTTTGCCAGCTCTTTTCGCCAATTCAGCCTGATTTCCCTTTCAACATCACCGAAGCAATGTTAAACCGATGCTTATGGCCGTTCGAAATGGCTGTTGAGATTTTCGGATTGATTGGCAAACCTGCTAGGAATAATGATGCTCGCATAGACATGGCAGTACAGCAAAGTTGCAGCATGCAAGGTGAGGGACAAGACTGGAGACAAAAAGTATATATGTGAATGATGGTTGTCGCTCAAGTAGCTGCATCTACAATCATCATCTTCAATCTCAATCATCAAATCAATACTAAACAATTCCCAAACGTTGTCTTCGATAATATTTCTCAATCCCCATTCATCACTTCACTTACAATCACAATGTCATCAACCACTGGAGCAGGAAAGACAGTTCTTGTCACTGGTGGATCTGGATATGTGGCTGCTGAAGTTATCAACGCTTTCTTATCTCGTGGTTATAATATCAAGACCACAGTCCGCAATGAAGCAGCCGCAGAGAAGATCAAGAAGTCCCACAGTCAACACATCGACCGCATTTCCTTTGCCTATGTCAAGGACCTTCAAATTCCAGGTGGACACGACGAGGCTGTTAAAGGAGTAGATGGAGTAAGTCCTCAGCAAACCCAAGATTCAATCATAGTGCTAACAAGAACCAGGTCGTCCATACAGCATCTCCTTTCGTTATGGAAGTCAAGAGCAACCTCCACGATCTCCTTGAACCTGCAAAGAATGGGACTGTTGAGGTCCTTAAGTCGGTGCAAAAGATCAACCCTGACGTTAAGAGAGTTATCATCACCTCGTCCTTCGCATCCATTGTCGACCTTACCAAAGGACCGCGACCAGGCTATGTTTACACTGAAAAAGATTGGAACCCAACAACTTGGGAGGTAGCAGCCAGCCAAGACACTCCTGGCGCAGTATCCTATTGTGCTTCCAAGGGGTTCGCTGAGAAAGCAGCTTTCGACTATGTTGCTGACAACAAGCCAAAATTCGACGTAACGACCATCTGTCCACCCATGGTCTACGGGCCTAGCAATGTCGGATTCCCAGGCTTCGACAAGCTCAACACATCTTCCGCCGACATCTATCGCTTCATCAACGGCTCCTTGAAAGAAGTCCCAGAGACTGGGTTCTACGGCTTCGTCGATGTTCGAGATCTAGCTGAAGCTCATGTTCGTGCTTACGAGTCCGAAGCTGCCGCTGGACAGAGATATCTTACTGCTTCGGCGGCGTATACTTACCAGCAAATCGCTGATATCATCCGCGCTGAGTTTCCTGAGAAGAAGGATCTTGTTCCTGAAGGCAATGTCAATGAGCCATTCCCTGATGTTTACACGCCGGACAATACTAAGGTCAAGACTGAGCTTGGAATTGAGTTTAGGCCACTAAAGACTTCGGTTGTGGATATGGTCAAGCAGTTTCTCGAGTATGAGAAAGCTGCTGGTAAGGCTTGAGATGTGAAATCTGATGGTAAATTATGAATGTTAGCGATGAATTGATTAAATTATGTAATTGGACTTTTATTGTGAACTATTTCCTGAACCTTAACTTCTTTTCCGGCCAGTATTGCTTTTCCTTTCGTGCAGAGAACGCTTGACAAAGTGGTAGATAATATTCTATATTTCCCTACAATATCGAGAGTGATCAATCTAAATGTGTAACGTTATGTAGAAGAATTAAGCTAACTCTCAGTCCATTTATAGAACACAAGTCGGAGAGTAGAGGCGGATCCAGAGTTTCGCAGCTCACGATTATATCAATGATACCCAGAACTCCCGGCACAATGAGACACGAAAGTTCAAATGAACTAGATACCTTGAGACAATCACTCTAATCATGTCTCATCTGCCGTCCGCAACCTCTTGATTATCGAGAAATTCGTCTCATAGGAGCCCTCCTCGGCACCTTCGGACCCCTTTCACATCGTCATACCGCCGTCGGCTTCCTCGGCCTCCAGGTGCAAGCTTCTAAATTCGTTAGCACTAATGAATACCTTTGAAAGAGATATCAAACATGGTAGGAGTTTCGTCAGCAGTTTTGACACGCTTTGTACTTCTAAAGCCCTGCGCCATCCTGCTGTGGTTATTCACCTCAATCTTTTGCATACTCCTCTCCCGTCAATATGCCTACACTAGCTATCGCGGGTGGTACCTCAGCTGGACTCGGCCGCGCAATTGTTGCTGCTGTACTTTCATCCAAACATCCTACGAAATGGGACACCATTATCCTTTCCCGCACTCAAAAGCCGCCGCTATGGCTTCGTGCCATAGACCCAGAAGGGTCCCGTTCCAGGTTACATTCCGTCGACTACACTTCGGTCGATTCTCTTGTCCCGGCATTAGAAGGGGTTGACACCGTTATCTCTACAACAGCTGCAGTAGATGGGTCTCAAGCAAAGATACAGATGAACCTTCTTCATGCAGCAATTAAGGCTGGCTGTAGACGATTCGCTCCATCGCAGTGGGGAATGGGCCCAAAGAGTTACGAGACAGGTATCATGAAATTCTTTAACAATGGAGTTGCTGAAGAGTGCTTGAAGCACCAAAACGAGATTGAGTGCGGGCTATTCAAAAATGGAATGTTTATGAATTACTTCGGGTACGGGATCTTCACCCCTCAAGGTGAAATGGACAACAAAATAGATATGCTACAGAAGTTGCAGGCAGAAGGTGGCTATATGGCTGGTGCTGACCAGGCAATTGAAGGTGTTGCGCCGCTAGGAGACTTGAGAGATGGATCAGGAGGTTTCTGATCTCTCTCAAAGCCGCAATTGCTGAGCTCCCGGTCAGAGAAGATGGAGAATGGCGTCGATTCACAGCAACTACAGTAAGAGATGTGGGTCGTGTTGTGGCCGCTTCTCTTAACGTACCAAAATGGGAGATGGACATGAGTATGGCTGGGGACACTACTACCATGGGGGAGCTTCTTGACATGGGAAAAGCGATTTCCGGTAACAGCCAGGCGTTCAAAGTTGAAAAACTAACAACAGGAATTTTGCAAGAAAGGTCTTCAAAGTTAGAACAGCATCAAATGATGCAAAGGTTATGGCTCGAGTTTAAGCTAAAATATTGTGCAGACTTGGATGGCGAGGGTGTGTTAGCCCCAGTTGTGAATAGCATGTGTCCAGAAGTCAAGCCAATGACTGTAAAGGAGTACCTGAGCACCAATTGGTCTCTTCGTCATACCTAGCAATAGGGAGGACTATTTGCCTTATTTCTTACTAGTTTCTGCTGAGCTGATCGTGAAATCGAGGTGGGATTGTTTACTAGACATAATCAATTTCAACGTATCATAACTCCTAGCATATCAACAAATTAAGAGCACAGGATGCCACCTGCCGCTAGCCTTTTAAGGTTATTCAAGGAATGCCATAGTAAGACCGTGGCTTCAGGCACGGTTGACACTTATGAAGTCCGATATTTGTTTCATAGTACATATCGTAAGAGGGCACATGTGTATGGGCATCAAGTGGGAGTTGCTCCGGTACCCTACAGCTTGCTAATCTTGCGAGACATAATGACTTGCTTCCTCTCATTCACGAACACATAACATACATCCCTTTAATCTATTCCTTCGATCTATCTTTCTTTCTTCTTTCCCATCCTTTTAAAACAAACAATTGCATAAGGAAGCAGGCTTCGTTATGAACATCTCAGCTCCGAACCGGATATCCTACCTCCGCACCTCTACTTATTCGCCGGATGGAAGGCCGAGGACAATTTACAATGACAACCCAAATCCTGAAGACAGTCAAAATGGCAGACACAGAGCGTTCTCTAAAGTTGACTGGCAGCAATACAAAGCAAAATGTGAGGATGACCGCGCATCAATTGCGCCCTCCTAGGCCGAGTCCACAGCGAATCTTATCCTCATCTCCCCTTTGGAAGAAAATAACTCCTGCTCATTAGACCGATTGAAACGTATGGCAACAGTTTACCCTTACCGCGATATGAGCTGGCTCGTCGCGGTCAGCTTCGCCCTTGGTAGTTCTGTCTTCGTCCTTTACGCGTTCCTTCAAATTCTACCTCTCATTACACCAAACCCCGCTTTCGAAGGCCCGACTACGATAGCGGTACCAACTTCCTTGATAATTGGCTCTACGATATTCTTCTTTGTAGGATTCATGGGTTTCCTAGCTGCCTTCAACGTTGATCGAGGCACTAACTCAATTAACAAGGCAGTCGAGAATTAACAAGGCAGTCGAGGAAGGAAAACTGGACAAGACTACGACATATAGACCTGCGATAATAGGGAGTACTGAATGAGTGTGGTTCCCTACACCCTCGGAACTCCGCACCGTCTATATCCTAAACAGAGCTTTCTGCGCTGGTATTGTGTTATTAGTTAATCCTGCTGAGGTTTTTCTGACTGCCTTGGCCGCATTTTGGGGAAGTTGGGGGTTCTTAATTGGGGCTATGGTGCAATGGTACGTTTTGATGGAGTTTTATGCTTGAAGAGGGACAAGATGGCAAAGCTTATAAGATAGTCATTGTCGGGAATGACTCAAAACTTGTTTGTATTAGAGATAAATTGACTTCAACAGGAGTTATCTCAAAAAGATAGTTGTCGACTAAAAGATGTGAAGTCTCCTGACATTCGCTTGTCACATTTTCCCTTGCTGAGGCACAATGGTAAAAGCTACCAACCAAGAGTATAGATAATTGCTCTGCGTACATTAGACCTACTACAATCCTCGTAGCTCTACTCGAAATCAATAAGTATTTATTGCATAAGGAGAACAATTTTAGTAAATAAACAAAGACTGGAATAGAGACTACAGCCCCCCTCGCCTTATTTTAAGCTATTACCCGTCCTAGGTACTATCCCCTGTAAGAATGGTTGCATGTTTACAAAATACCTATGTTCTTACATGTAACACACAGCGTGGCATACATAGAAGCTATGTACGTTCGCGCTAGAAACACATCTGTTGTCGAACACATATCTCACCTTTGCCTTTACGTTTATGCTATGAATTCCCTGACTCAACAATCCATGCCACCCAACGCCAAAGCGAAGGGGTACCTATTTACAATATCCTCTCACGTACCACTCTCTCATCTGGGGCGGGTTAATTATCACCAAATCCAGCAATACTCTTTTACTAGCTTAATCCGCTTCAATTCGTATGCCCTTGTTGAAGGATTACGGTGGCAAATTTGCAACATTAGATTTCCACAACACCACCACAACTCGCAGGACTATTCAAGAAGCATGACTATGCAGCAACTTATTCCTTTGCGTTTCATTTTCCACAGGATCTGTCACGAACTCGATCGAATCCCAGCGTGGTCCCACCGCATGACTTTTCGACGAAGGAGTCAAGTCACAACACACTTCTTCTTGCCACCCGCTTTTAGGCTGTGCCGTTTTCACGTAACTACCACACCAATATCAACCCTTCACTTCTCCATGCTATCTTTCATTCAAAGTGAACAGAGCATACCACATACACACACTCTTCGTATCTGCCTTCCTTCAAATCCTGAGAGAATAGAGCATTACACCATGCACACCTTACATCCACACTTCATACTTGCCTCCCTTCATAGCTGATAAAGACGGAGAAGCATCGTAACTTGCACCGAGCCAGTGCCCCAATGCTCATACATTTAATGCAGGCTTTCTCTACCACAATCAACGGCTCCCGAGAATGTGGTCAATGCACGCTCACCAAATTGTTACTTGCAGATTCCATCAGCGACGACTAGCAGGACCACCGTCCATGCGAGTTTAGCAATGTTTCCTTATAACTGGTCACAGTCTGTCATACGATCAAAGAATAACAATACCTAGCACACCCGAGCGTAAAGATGCTCCGCCATGTTATCCCTGATGGAAAATTTCACCATTTCAGAGAAGAATATCCAGACGAGACAAATTTAGATGACCTTGTACCCTCCTCCAACATTACGGCGGATGATGACACTATTCAGATCAAGCATATGGAAAGGGGACTCGGTCCTAACTTTTGACGATTCTAGATGACGCCCGCACATTTGATGTGTGTATTGAACATGACGTATCAGAAGAATGAGCGACATTTAACACGCACAGTAGGATCACTTTTTGTTATCGAGGATGATTTCTGGTCGATTATTACCTCATGCCTTTCATTAATCAAACATTAAACTGAATAAGCGTTAAAAAAGGTTGTCCAATTGCTCGACCAGGTGTTGACGCCCTATGCGCCTCGAACCCCATCCATAAATCAGTTGATCGCTGTCTCGGGATAGAAGGAAAATCAACTAGACGGGAGACCATGTGCATCGGTTGATCCGGGGTAATGAAAATACCTCGCGGCAGAAAAGAAGAACCAAGTTAATCAAAGACTAGCTGCCTTGGCTGAGCACAGCCTAGTGAAAATTCCTCCAGCGTAATATATATCTAGTGTTATCCACGTAAACCTGGTGTCCTAGCTATATGCATCTATGTCATCAAATCCTAAGATACTAACTTAGCGTAGTCGTAGAGCCACCAGGACCGTTCCATCCTCTTCCCAAATTCAATTTTGTCAACAATCGTGACCATAAGACTTGGTGAAGCTATTAGTACAGTCGAATTAATCAATTATTGAATATTTGCTCTAGTAGAAGGCGATGGTCCTGTTAATAGCGAGCTGGGAGGTTTGATTCCCTAGGAACAAAGAGAAGCCCTCCATTGGACTGAGCAGAAGTACCTGTGACGTTGTGAAAGCAATATTACTTACTCTGCATATAGACACCTAAAGCTTCTACAGTCCTACAAGCTCTCCGAAACTCAAAACTCCAACTCCGCTCCCCCAAAAAAGCTAAAGTGAACCAATAATAATTTGATCAAACACCTGAAGACTAGAACACCCTCTTCCCTTACTTTTAAGTGATTAATCATCCTAGACGAGTGTAGCTGTACACGGAGAAAATACCTATATTCCTATGACATCGGTGCGATAGATTAAAAAAAAGCTAACCTTACCCACGCAATTATTCCTTTAAATACTAGCACGCTCACTAGGTCGAGAGGAAAATACGACCCTGTTTCCTTTCAAGAACGCTTCAGTGCCAAGAAATATCTACTCGAGGAGAAGTCTGACTGGGGATACAGTACCCCAGTAGGGCCTCCTACACCCTTAGCCTAAAGTTAAAGAAATCATCTAGCCAATTTCTAAGTAGGTCGACAGCGAAAAGGAGAGTAGAGGAAGAAAATAGGACATCGTTTGGGTGCGCCAAATAGGGCTTGGTGATTGATTGTTGTTGGTCACACATGCAACCACTACCCCCATCCTCTAAGTCATTCCCTCGTCCATCCTTCTCGCTTCCACACAACACAACACAACACGACACAACCACCCCACCAATCCTCTCTGCACCATTTTTCTTCAGGGAACCACACACACACCTTAACTCAACTGTAACAATTATAGTACACACACTCACTTCCTCGCATCAAATCCACAGAGCCCACTTCCATTTCCAGCCTAAGGGAGAACGGCCTTGGGAAGTTTCATCGCTGCAATGCTCAAGTGCAGAAGGGCTAGACCTGCTCTCATGATATGCATTCAAAATGACCCTAATTATTTGGGAGTGTGGAGGAGAATCGGGACTTTTGAAGAAACACCTGACAAGTGTGAAATGCGTCGCCATCTTGAGGCCCGAATTTCCGTGGTAATATTAAGACTTAGAGGAAAAACAACCGATGTTGAAGATATACTCTCAAATTGCACTTATTTCACAGCGCCTCTCATTAACTCTCTTCCCCATCCTCCCCATTCCCAATCTCAACAGGCCATTTCGCCAGACTCTCAAACCACTGAATAACACTCCCCACAAGAAAACACCAGCTCCCCCAGAACGTCGCGAGACTTCCCTGGTATACGCAGCCGCTGTTAGCGCTTGCGAAGCCGAGGGCACCACAGAGCGTGAAGCCGATGCCACCGATGAGATTCCATAGGCCTATGTGCCAGCTGTGGGAGGGGTTTGTGTTAGAAAAGCGGCGGGAAATGGAGAAGGATGGGATAGGGCGTGAGGTGTAGAGGGAAATGGGAGGGAAATAGAGAGAGGAGAGACGGACCCGAGACTGCCAAAGGCGGGTTTGTACCATTTCTTTTGGGTTTCGAGCATGAAGAGAGTGCCTGAGATTATGAAACCGGTACCTCCTATGACTTGAGGGAGCCACTGCATAAGTGGTTAGCTAGTGGAGACCAGGGAATTGAGATGAAGAGATCCTTGATAACCGGATAGTCCCTAACGTATCTAGGTGGCGGAGAATACGAAAAAGGATGAACAATACTTACATATGCCCCATTCTGAGCCGCTCTCGATGTCAACCGATCGTATATCGGAGGCAAAGCAGTGAACCCAGAAATCCAGAAAACAGTCGCACCTATTAGAGTTTGTGAGCAAAGAGACCTCAGAAATCCCAGTGGTGTCATACCTAGCATCTGTGACGAGCAGGCCAGGAAACCAACTTCCTTGAAATAATGCGTCGTCAAATCATACCAAGATGGCCACCAAGTCCAATTCCGTCCCGACAATTGTTTCGTCCCAGAGAGTGCCGAATCATCAGCGAGCTTGCCTGCAAATAGTCAACAACGTATCCTCAAACCAAGAATCAGTAGAGTACAAACCACCACCAGATTTCCCCTTCCCAACCAAATTTCCCCTATTCCCATGATGATGTCCACACTCGCCCTCTCTAACCCTCAGCACCCCCCTACCTCCTTCAAGCACCTCCTCAACCGCCCAGCCAAAACACCCCCCCCTCTTTTCATTCACCGCCTCCAGCATCAGTAGCACACTTCCGACTTCGAAAATCGTCGCGCCCACAAACGCACTGATCCCGCCGGCATTCGTAATCTCGCCTTCAAACTCGGAAGAGGGAAGTTGGAGAGGCAACCAGACGAAGAAGGCATTGAGGACCCAGAGGATGGAGCCGAGTGTGAAGATGGTCGCAACGAGGTAGGAGATGTCCCAGAGGGGAAAGTAGGTAAACATGAGGGTGATGTTGTGTAGGGTCGAGCGGAGAGTGTTTGTGGGTGGTGGGGTGAGGTATTTGGCATCTTTGGTCGTGGGAGATATGGTTATGGCGTGGCGGCCTGGGGGAGAGGTAGTGTTAGTGTTAATGGCATATTGAGATGTGGTAGAGAAGGATACCTTTGCGATTGTCCCTCGTCCTCAATTCTCTGTAAACATGCCTCGGGCGATGCTCGTGCTTCTTCGCTACCACCGTGTTGTGCACGCCTCCTTCTAGGCTTTCATGAGCTTCATCTTGGCTGGTATGCTGGCCCTGGGGTAGCTGGAATTGAGTCTGTTTAATCGTGGGATTCAAGAATCCAAACGGCCCATAAGACCGTCCTTCATTCCTCGTAAACACATGCGAAAAGCCCATCACGACTTCACAGCTCTAGTGATTGTCATAAAATACAACGTGTCACTGTCCAACCCTCTTTCATGGTGTCTACGCGTTTGAAGTACCCAAGAATGGGCTTTGTTGACAAGAGAGACATTTCCTCAAATCACAAAACTTTTTGTCCCAGTGCAGGCACAATGACGCGAAAGTGGACACCAAAATCCGGGGAAGTTGCTTACTCATGGTCTTAGCCAAGATAGCTTCCGCAAAGTCCGGGCGGGCGGAGGGAGGATGCTTGGTTCCACTTAGCTTTTGGATGACTCCACGGTCTTATGTTCTACCGGGGGATGTTCAAATAATACTCTTTGACCGTGGGGGTTTGTAATTCTATACAAAGCGTCGTGTATCGATTGTGGAATCTCGCAATAGTAATCATGACTACCCCGCAATACAACAATTTCAAAGAGCTGCCCAAAGCGTTAACCTTCGATGTCTTTGGCACTGTCGGTATGTAATCTCATAATGAATGTTCAATTTGCCTGTCTACATCGGAAGTATCTTTTCCTGAGCGCAATCGGTTTTTAGAGTACAGGAATGAACTCTGCATACATCTCTCGAATGTCTTATAATTTGTTGGGTAATAAGCTTGATCATTTGTCCTCGAATAGAAGAATGTAGCAAATTCTCCTATCTGTTTGAGGACAATAAGGTTGATTCTCTGTACCTTCAGAAGAGAAATCACCTAATAGTTTCTAAGACACCTCAATAATCAGGGAATTTGATGTTAGGGTGTACACAGAGTTTATGGCTACGTTCTTAGAGCGCCCTTGGCTTAGATTTAATAACTGCCTATGCTCTCTGGATATTACTCTCGGTCCTCCATTCAGAAAAATTCTTGGTCTAAGCACTTGCTAATATATGCACCCAGTCAATTGGAGGAAGACAGTCACCTCTACACTTATCCAGAAAGCAGCAATTAAGTTACGCTCTCCCAAATTTGTCTCTCTTCCTCCATCCACCGCTGCTCGTGCTTCCAGCTTGAAAGATGATGACTGGGCGAGATTCGCTCAAAAGTGGAGGAACGGCTACATGAATTTCACGAGGAGTTTCGTTCCGGGTGAAACAGAATGGATGGACATAGACACCCATCACCACCAAAGTCTGATTAAACTTTTGAAAGAATGGCAACTTGAAGGTCTCTATTCAGATGCAGAAGTCAAGGAGCTAGGTTTGATCTGGCATCATCTAGACCCTTGGTCTGACTCTTCCCCGGGTCTTCATAAACTTGGAACAAAGTGCCTGACCTCTAGTCTATCGAATGGCAACCAGTCTTTGCTGAAGGACCTCAACGAGCATGGGAATCTTGCCTTCAAGAGATTGCAGTCCTCTGCAGACTTCAAAGCGTACAAGCCACACCCTCAAGTTTATCTTGGTGCCATTAAATCAATGGGATTGGAACCGGGTGAAGTCTCGATGGTAGCTGCCCATCTAGCTGATCTGAAAGCGGCTCGAGATTGCGGGCTGAGAACAATATATGTCGAGAGAGCCGGCGAGGAAGACTGGGGTCCTGAATCAGAGGAGTACAACGACGCGAAAACTTGGGTTGATATGTGGGTGACGGTGGAAGAAGACGGATTTTTGGAAGTTGCTAAAAGATTCGGCATCGAATAACCCCATGTGTGGATCTCGAATTAAATCCAACCATTCGACCTGCACTGAGCATATGAAGCATGTCTGATATTGAGATTTCCCAAATGTATAGTGCAAATTCTACTGCATGTGATGTGACGTGGCGGGGCCTGTGTTTCCGGCTGAATATCAAAAGCATTTCTGCAGTTTGCGGCAACGTGCATGGAAATCCATGACCTTATCACAACGTTGTGCGACCCCGGGGATCCTGAAAGGTGGAGGAAACGAGGGGTTTATCTCAAGATCCTTGATGACAGCGACAAATGAAAAGGGGGACAACCGAGAGAGGCGAACTTGACGAAAATCATAACAAGAAAGAATTACAACCTGGGATGAACGCGAGATGGCTCCTGTTGTGAAACGCTCGGGGCATCTCCGAATGTGATGTTGTACTAAAACGGCTTCCCTCCCCGGTCCGATGCGCTGTCTTTGCACGGGAAAGATTGGGGGAAGGAGGGACAAGCAACGATTCAATCGAGGCTGTCAATTGTCTGTGAGATGCTTGGTGGATCTGGCTACAGATGACTGACATGTTTCTGTGAGAGGTATCACAGAAATGTATGTTGTACAGGTATCCCTCGCGTTGGAATAGCACCAGGAATTTGGGTGAATTGACCTCATGTAGGGACGACACCAACCACGCAGCTTTGCGGCCCAAGTACAACTGTAACCGGTGGCGGGATGATACCTTTTCGTGGGAGTTGTTGAGGCTTGACAACCTGGTCAATTCTACCAATAGAGAGCATTCATATTGGGGTGCTTTGACACCACCTTCACAAAAAACTCCGAACTGACGGAATTAAGCTCGCGGCATTGAAGATCTTAGTCGATGTTTCATAAGAATCGTTTTGTTGGTGACACAAAGAGAACGTCTTATTCTCTGCCGATTACTTTCTATATGCAACTGACGCCATTCAGAGTCTATTGAACTCACCTTTGAATCAGTCTGCAGACGTGCCGGCATTTTGAGCTCGGCTGGGGATATTTAATCAAAACTTGCAGGTTATTATGCATGCAGATGAGAAGGACCCGTCACTGATCACCCGCATGCAGGACGCAACTCTGTGCAAGTCACTTCGTAAATTGAAAAACAAAGTTCGACAAAAGTTGGGTCGCCCTAGGGCTAGGTCCTTTGTGTTTGAGTTTTGGGTGTTATTGATTGGAGAGTTCGTCCTAGAATAATTCGACGTCCAAATCTTGCCACTTACCCAGCAGGATCATCATTGTCGCTACCAAATATGCTCTTGAAGGAGGATTATTGACAATCCCGAGCTCGTGAATAGGAGCAACATTGCTCCTGGAATTGAAATGGGAAGAAAATGTACAAATCTTCACGGATGTCCTACAATCCTAGAATAGATAATCCTACAGGCCATAAGGCATGTGAGAGACGAAGCTGAGAACTCTCCTGGTTATCGGGTCCAACACTGAGTAATGCCTCTATCGTACGAGCACTGTATCACGGTACTGGAACGGCAGACATCTGAGATGTGCGATCGGTTGCCGACCCGAGATGACAGGTCTCTTTTATCCATTGCAAGTTGTTGTGTAATTGGATCTGAGCAACGAATTGCACGGAAGATGTCGAAAAGTCCTTGATGGTTTTGGGTGACGACTCCACCAGTTCTCGTCTCTGGGAACGGCTTTAGATGATTTAAAGTTAGAGGCTCGGGACATGCCTCTCTTCCCGACTTAGCCAAGCCACCAGCTAGATTGGGCTGAGATTAGGAGAAATAAAGGTTCCCCCGGAAGGGTTCTCTTAACCGCTCTTAACGAACGAATAGCGATTTCGAAACACGTTAGAACTCGTGGCTATTCCCAAAACAGGCCCCAACTTGTCGTATCTCCACCTGCTAGCATTTTTAACCTTTGCGCCAACTTGGGCTTCATTTTATTCATTTAATTGCATTTTGAGATGGACGAGTTGTGAATTCATGATGTGATGTGATTGCCCATGGCCAAACCAGGAGCCGGGCATTTCTCGGTGATAGAACTTAATGCTGTGTATGGGGAAAAGTGTCCAATGAACAGTCGTTCATACGAGGACGGACGGGTCACGACTCAATGGTCAGCATTCAAAAGCTGCAATTGATGCTTAAAGTATAAACCAGCGAGCTCTCCTTCTGATGCTGTACAGGGAAAGCGATGCAGCAAGGACTCATTCATGGTTGGTTGGTGTTTGACATTGGTTACTCCTCCATTAATTAATAAAGTCTGATAGTTGAAGGTTGTCGGGTGCCTTCCGAGTCCCTGACGGTCTTCCTCGAGTCGAATCATCGAATTAGATCGCTGACTGCCCCTGACCTGAGGGACCAACTTGTGAACTTAGTCAAGCAGTTGGAGACAGCGGAAGTCGTGGCGGGGCGGCGAGACCGTGGGAGCGGAATCCTAAAGGCGCGTCGGGTCGAAGGAACGGCCGGCGCGTTTCCAATCAGTCATGGTGATGGATGGAATCTCTTGTGATGGAGGATGGGATGGATGATGATAAGAGATCGTTCATCATACGGTGCTGACATGAGATAGCTCTGCGGTTGGCGGACAAAGCAGGTGGAATAATTTGATAGTGGCTCAAGTGGAAAAAATAATGAAGTCTGGAAAGACTTTGTGATTCCCGGGTGCGCTCTTGCATTGCTCGTGCATGAGATTGTCAGCTAGAGGACAGAGAGGACAGGGGATTTAATGGGTCTTTAAGGTCTTGTCTCCGTAGTGGCTTCGCTTAATCTCGCTTGGTCCATGCCCAGTCTGCAAGTTGGTACTTTGCTGGAACCGCGAACGAGAAGCCCTTGAAGCCATTGAGCCCCTCTCACTTCAACCATCGCCCCTTTCAAGGCCTCTCAAGTGTCCACCCCAGCGAGCACCGCTGCTTCTGAAGCTTTGCCTCGAGTCTGCCGACTCTGCCCCAGCTTGCACGCGACAAACGCCACAACGTCTCTCTACTCCGGACCTTCATCTCCATTTCATTGGTTGTGACAGGCCCCTGGACTCCTGGCAAGAGACCGCCGCTTCTGAGACCGCCGTCCACCCAGTCTCAGTATCCTTTTCGAGCTCTCGAGTACACATTCGAGTCCTTCCAGTCGGTCAATTGCTCCTGCGGCTCCCAGCCAATCATCGTCCTCTTAACTAACCACTCGCGACTCCACCCCCCGCTCCAAAGTTCCCGTACCCAATATACGTCCGCTGTCCGGACCGCAAAGTCCCCCCCTCTGTCGACCCCCATGCCAAATCCTCTAGCTGCTGCTGCTCCATGCTCTCCCGCTTCATCCAACATGGTGTCTCCTGGTGGGCCCTGGTCGCTCCTGGTCGCTTCTGGTCTCTCCGGACATGGATGCCACAATGGTAAGTTGTGAAATGGGTCCGTCGCTGTGAAAAAGCCAGCCAGCCCGTGTGGTGCTTGCAAGTGCTGCAACTGCTGGAACCACACACGTCCCTTAGTTCCCGATCTTCATGCTTTCATTTTGTTTCCTTTGGATCTGTCGGCCTTGTCATCAAGAGAACGCGTCTCCCTTTGCAAGTTGCGTTGTCGAGTTGCGCCAGTTCCTGTGTTGACGGTAAAACCAACACCAATCTTCGTGGTGATATCCAAATTGGCGACATCTTCCTCAATTCCCGCTACTAGGTCCAGGTACGAACATCCCGAAGACGTCTTGCTTTTTGGCGCGAGTCTCAAAGCTAGGTAAGCAAACCCCGTCAAAGCTTCGCAACAGACGATTATTTCTACATCTATCCCACGATTGATTGCTTGGGACGAGTCATGGTCCGAGTTTTATCATGAGTTAGGCCGAGCCATACCTGATCAATGGCTGATAATTCTTCCTAGAAACAAGAGAAAATTGATTCTACCGGCCTCGAAGCTCTTCACTGACGCTTCACGAACGCCCCGATACCTTTGCTTCACCACAATCCTTTTGCTCGAGAGATATCCAGAAAAAAACGAGGGCCGCTGTGATACCACACGGAAGTGTATAGGACTACGAATTTCTTGGGCTCGGAGGGTTTTAACAGGATCCGGCCATACTCCAACGATCATCAGATTTTTATTCCAAATTGGATCATAGAAGAAAGTTGAGATGGAATAGTGGGCACATAGAAGCATTTGAAACGGACCCTGCAGCATATTTTATGGCATATGCATTGGTGTTTTAAAAGGTAGATGCTCAACCCATAATTTCAACCGGCTTGCAAACCCCTTGTCTAACGGTGGTCGGAGAAGTGAACTTCAGCAATCATTCGAATCATTGATCCAGTTTTGGTGTTTAAAATATTTGAGTTTTGAAAAGGTATGTTACTTGCGCAAACTATTGTTCCCCACACTCGCCGCGACATCCTGGACTGTTTAAAACTTATAGACTGACTTATGCCAAAGCGTCCATTAGGAGAACTTCCATTCTTTTACCCGATTCGATCACAGTAGCAAACTTATTTCACAACGGGCCCGAGCCCCAATATTCAAGGATCAACGACCGCAATTGGCATTCATCGACGACGCGCGGATCTACCTTTCTCCATCACCATTAACGATACACCAACGATCTATTCATTTCTTGAGGGGCAATTGATGGAGTGTTCGAGTTCGTAGGAATTGGATTCCTGCTTGCAGGAGAGGAACATTAAACCACCCAACATGACCGCCTGGGAAACAGAGGATGAGTATGCTGCCGCAGCAGCCGCATCTCTCCCGACTCCCACGGATACACCATATAGGACACCTTCTCGTAGTTCCAGAAGATCTTCGCGACAGAAGTCCATTTCCCCTGGACCATCATCTTCACCTCCAACGAAACGAGAATCTAAAGATGTAGCACACGATGAGAGGTAAACTAAGAAGTTCTAGCAAGTATTGAAGTCACTAATCTCCTTGCCAGTATCTCCATACTCGATCCTCGACGCTTCACTCCGACTCTCCATGCGAATCTTGTTTCTGAAATTCTAGCACTTCGACGTGACCAGGAAGAGAAATTGAAGACGATCGAAAGCCTGGAAACAACACTGCATGATACTCAAGGGCACAATGAACAATTGGAGGAGACCTCCGTTGCTACTCAGAAGGAAAATCGATCGTTAAAGCGCCAATTAGCTTTGCTAGAAGGAGGTACATCTTCGGCTCTATCAGAACTTGCAAGGGAGCGCGACGAGGCTGTTGATTCTAATATCGACATTAAGAAACGATTAGAATTGGCGCAAAAGAAGGCTCGAAGCCAGGAAGATGACTCCGATCGAGTTCATAATCTATGGGCAAAAGACAAAGACAATTGGGAAGATGAGAAGAGAAAGTTGGAGCGCAAGGCTCATGTCGCGGAGAGCCGACTGAAGGCTGTGTTGGACGAGGTGACTGCATACCAGGCTAATCATCAACAACAACCCGAGAGCGAGGCCGAAGAGGCGTCCCGAGAACCGATTCCTGCAAGTGATGCCGCCAGTATTCGTACGATGAGCATGACGAACAGCATCCGGTACTCGATGCTTAGCGGGCCCAATGGATATGGTGCATCAAAGGTTAACGGCAATGGATTAAGTCTCGCGGATGAATTAGATTTAGATGAGTATGATAGCGAGGTACAGACAGACGACGGGGGGCGTGAAAGTGTGCTATCTGTCAGACACAATCGAACTCAAAGCCGCGAGAGTATGTTCGCCAAAACCCATCGTCGAAACCAGAGCCATGAAAGTCAGATGCGACCAGGTAGTGTTGCTCGTGGCAGGTTGCTCGCAAATCAAGCCGTATTAGAAAGACTCGAAGGTGGCATTCAGGAGGATGACGAGACGGTTCCAGTGAAAAAGGTCATCTATGTTGACACAGGGATCCAATTTTCTCCTCCCCCCTCGCCAAAGATGAGCGCTGTCGAAGTAGCTCCAGTAGTCGAGCCTTTGTCCACTCTTGAGATGAATGGAGTCACGAAAATTACAAAGCAATTCGAACCAGAACACCAGCCGCGAGAATGGGAAGTCGAAGCGAATCAACGCAGAAAACGTGTACATGCTACACCTGCCTTGGTGATTGAGCCTCCAGTGACGGGTCCAATGGTTTCTGCAGCATCACAAACTCTAGAAGATCCTCTTAGCCCCCCAAGGACACCAGTTTCTCCAACCAGAGCTCCCCCACCTCCACCAACACAGAATCTTCGTGTAACCGCGTCTACATCTACGCAAACGGACACTCCAGTACCACCACCTTCACCTAGGAGAGCTCCACCACCGCCGCCAATTCTAGTGCCATCTATCCAATTACATCCTCCTACTTCCACTCCCGCAACACCACGTGAAGCCGTTCTTCCCCAGCATTTCAGAGATGCGGCCTGCCAGGTTTCCATGCGGGCACCCGTTCCCTCGAGGTCCATCTCCGTACAGACCGAAGAAATTAGGGTGGACAAGCGAATCAATTTACTCCCTCCTCATCTCCAACCTTCCTCAATATCATCAAAGCCTCCGTCTCCTGAACCAAGCGAGGAAAATAAGCGCTTCTCGCCTGTCCCTGGAAATCTTCCTCCTCGAAATCCTCGTCGGATGATGAACAGTCCTCGACAAAGTTTGGAGCAAGACATTCCATCTTCCCCTCCGACATTCCCCGGAAGCGAAACCCGAGATGCCTATCCTGGTAACAACGATGATGGGCCACTGACCAAGGACAGGGGCTCGATTCGGCGGCCACATCGCATCAGTAGTCTGTTTGCAGGTTTTGAAAATGCTAGTTCTGATGACGCAGACGACTTTGCAGATGGAGATATGAGTGACAGTGATTACAGAACTGCTTTGACGGCTCCAAAACCACACGGAGCAAGGACGAGCAAGCGAATTAGTTCGGCACCAACACCAGTTCCTGAGGATGGTGAGCTCGAGGAAATGCCTACTTCACCAAGGTATTACACAAAGCAAAACGGCAGTGCCGATGTCCATGGTGATTACGGCTCTGTTGAGATCATGTCTGCACCACAAAGGGCCTCGATCAAGTCTGTTCGTCAAATCGACAAACCGTTGACACTTGTCACAACGACAAAACCAAATGCAATGCGTCGTACTGCTCTTATCCAGAGTGGGGTAGCTGCACACCAAGGTCGTTCAAGAAGCCCAAGTCTTCCAGACCTAGTCAAGGAGCCTCCCTTCCCTATTCCAACGAGAGCTAGTTCAAGGCGTCCTCCCGTCAGCGTCAGTGCTCCAAGTGACGGAAACAGAAGTCCGACCTGGGGGCGAGGGTCTGGAAGACATTATCGTTCAAATAGTATTCGGAAGGTTCGATCTGCTGCAGCTCTGCCTAGAGGTAGCCGACAATATCGTCGACAAGGCAGTAGATCTCCTCCACCGATGTCACCCTCGACAGAGGCACCTGAGAGTCCTCGATTGCCACCCATGCCTCGTAATGATGTTACTACGCCAAGATACATGCGAGACACTGGTAGTAGCCGGTACAGATCGCAGCACAGAAAACAGCCATCTGTCACCACTGCTAATACTGTCAATACTGCCGCTTCTGTAGGTAGCTCCAACCAAGCTACAAGTGTCGTCGATGCAATTGCCCAGACAATGGTTGGCGAGTGGATGTTCAAGTATGTGAGGAGACGCAAGTCATTTGGGGTTGCTGAATCAAATGATATGGATGGAAATGGTGTGAATGGTGTTCGTCACAAGCGATGGGTCTGGCTTGCGCCTTATGAGCGAGCAGTGATGTGGAGCAGTAAACAGCCAACATCAGGCTCAGCATTGATGGGCAAGTCAGGACGAAAGTGTAAGTTGCCTTCTTTTCCTGCCAATAATCGAAAACTAACAACAGCAGTGGCTATTCAATCAGTGCTGGATGTCAAAGACGACAACCCTCCTCCAAAGGGAACTCCAGGCGTGTTCAACAGATCTATCTTGATTCTTACGCCATCTCGCGCGCTGAAGTTCACAGCTGTTTCAGCTGAACGGCATTACGTTTGGTTAACAGCTCTGTCATTCCTTGCTCATTCATCACAAGACATTCCGGAAATAGTGCAGCCAGCTAGCACAATGCTGCCACCCACCATCCCCAATTTCGAACCACCCCAGGGAAATAAGCTCCGAAGAAATCCTATCCGCGATTCAATTCGAGTTGCAAAGGGCAAGACATCGTCTACTCGCTCTGGTCCCACTAGTGCTCACTCTTCTCATTACGCAGTGACCGAGCAGAGTATTCGAGAGCAAGAGTCATTCTCTTCGTCTCGCGATATCGCATCGGCCGATCCACCGATTGTCCCACGCTTCACAGAACGTGGGGAGCGTGGCCACGGTGGTGGTCCTCCGCTCACTCACAGCAGGAAGCGAAGTAACACGGGCTCGCGCGTTCCCCCTCCTCTCTCTTTCCGTGGATTTTCAGGCCCTGCAAGTGCCGGTCACGCACCAACATCCAGTACTGCTGGGATGAGTGTTGGCACTACAGGCTCGTCAGATATCTACAATTCACAACCTCCAAGCTCAGTCTCAGGTTACACCGGTGTCAGTGGCCGCTCCTCTGTTCGGACATCAGATGCTTCGAACAGACCTGGTGCTGTGGTCAACAACTTCTTCGATGCTGTTGGTACGATGCGCATGGAAGCTTTTATTAGCCCTATGGCATTATCTCGCTTCGATGATTTCCCAGATGAGCAGGATGAGATGGATATGGTTGGCATGCACCGGCGACGAAGCCGCGAGAGACGAAGGCGCTCGAGGAACAGGGATAGCTACTACAGCAGCAAAGGACGACCTAGTGATGATCTCTACGGAGGCAGCAAAACCGCTGGCGAGGAGGACTACGGATACCATGACACCAACAACTTTGGCCACGATCCTTTCCGAGGCTTTTAATTCTTGCAAAAAATTGTATGACGATAGGGGAAATGGGGATGGGGGGGGTCACGGGGCGTTACACGAAATCTGGCTCACGCCATCAATTTTCTTGTGGATGTGTATGGGGTATGAAAAGAAGCAAATGACCGGAGTCAGATACCAGGATATTTTGCTCCATGGGCACACTCGCTTGAAATCTCGTTCTTTTGTTTACATCTGTTTGTCTATAATCTATATTAGGCGAAGCCGTCTTTTTAGGCACTTTTCTGTTTGCTTTTTGGTTTTGTGGGATCTTGGGCTTGGGAGGCAAATTTGTTTGAACTTTATGGTGTAATATTTATTTTCTCGATTGATGGATTGATGGATTAAGCGAGGAAACTATCTTGATACCCAATTCTGATTGTTACTCGTGGGTTTGGTGTATATAACCTTTTTTGTAGTGGGGTGGTGCGGAGAGCTGTAGGTAGATTGATTGATTGAGGAGAGACCCTGAGGAAGAGAAAGGGAAGGGTGTGAAATATATGAGAATTTCTGTGATATGTATACGGACTCGGGACTGCTTTTAAGTGATTGTATTTCGTGGTTTTGAAAAGGGAAGTGATAAAGTTTGGTAGTGTACGATAGATGGGAGCAGGGAGCTTTGCCATTCTCAGGATTTCCTTGAGATCATTACCACTTACTTAGACTCTAAGGATCGACAATACCTCTTGAAAGTTAGACGATTAACTAATCAGAAATACTGCTAACAATCGAATATTTGTCTTCTCGGTGTCTTGTGGCGCCTCCTTCCTTCGATCGGTTCTAATTACTCTTTTTTATTCGTGTTTGGATTCCGAGCTTAGGGTTGATATAAATTGTTTCGCTACAATAACACTCTCTAATTCTAGGAGGGCATTTAACGCAAATTTGTTCATCTACCTCTTACAGGACGGAGAAGCACCCACTATGTCTTCAAAGAATTGTACCACTACCCGGAGTTGGATAGAGGGGGGAGGATATTAATTTTGCGTAACGGGGTTGAGAGCAAGTGGTATTTGTTGACAGAAGTCCCGTAATAAATGTTGCATAAGAAAGCATTAAATTCTCAGGGTTTTAGGCTCATGTACCTACCTAAAAGATATCAAGACCACATATCTAGTTGGGTGGGTTTCAAGTACAGGTATTCCCAGGGTCAAGAGCAATCTTTCATACTCTAACCCTTGGATATACAAAGTGTGACGGCTTTCATGCCGTTGAAGAACCTTACTGGCGTATTTTCTTAATCCAAAGAAACCAAACGATGCCAATCTCTGTCATTAGCCCAGCAAAGGAGTTAATAGCTATCCATCAAGTCATTTCGTTTAGCGAAGAGATAATCTAAGCCCTCGAGACAAGAATAAACGTGTTGAGCTAGCATCCTCGCCAAATTCGCATAGGTACAAGTATGTTCCTTTCATCGCCTAAGTAGTAAATATACTAGGATTCTAGTACTAAAATCTATTGGGAAATTTTCTTTCGCCTACTAGTAAATTTAACTTTATTATATATAATTTATAAAGGGCGGAGGCTTACGTTTAGTACTACGGGTATTTACAAGACTATGTTGGCTGGCAAGTACCTAGAAAAGGAAAATACTTGTGTGTAGAGACGCGGATACTTTCCTAAGATCTTATATACGGAGCCAAGAAAGATCGGGAACTCCAAATTCTGCAACACTTGCAGACCCATGGCGTACAGCATCCAAATATACTGTCACTGCACGACTCGTTCCCAGTCAGTGGGCCATGACTGGCACTGGTGTTTGGTTCTTCCTGTCATGGGGCCAAGCATGTTAGCTATGTGGAGAAAACCGTTGCTAGAATCCCTACGCCACGTTGTATGTCAGCAAGCGACTGCCGGATTAGCCTGGTCACGCTCTCTAGGGGTATGACACGGTGGCGAGTAATTGCCCTCTCATCTGTCATTCGCCTGCTGGTTCTCGTGCTGAAGATCTCACTATCTCCAACGTACTGTTTGAGTTAAAGGACACTCACTCCCTCTGGAAAGCTCAGATCTATGGATGATTTGGCCCAATCAAAACCGCGAAACTGAGGCCGTTGAAAGGCGGGCACTCACCACATGCACCCGAAACTGTGGTTCCACCAGCTCAGTTCTCGGGAATCAGCATTGAATCCCTTGGAAACGTCTCCATCATTGACTTTGAACAATCTTTCCCCGCCACAAAAACCCAAAAGGAATTGGGAACTCCCCACTCCTAACCCCTACCGGAAATCCATTTCACCTTTCCTCTTGGAAAATCGAGTGATGTCTGGGCGCTGTCATACGTCTTCTTCGAGATTGTGACAGACACGAGACTTTCCCCGTTGTTTTTCGACCAGTGGGGTGTACATTTTGGGACGATTGTGGATGTGCTGGGACAGATTCTGAGGGCGTGACAGGGTGAGTGTGTGCATAGAGTGGAAGGCCGATTATGAGCGAGTGGAGTGGGTCTATGATCCGGAATATGACCGGAGTCGCGAGCTGAGTGACCTGGTGGAAAAGTCTGAGGTTGAAAGGAATGTTGAGCTATGAGCCGGGGCAATGTACGACGATGAATGAGGTTGGAAGGCATCCTTGGTTGGGAGGGGAGGAATATTAGGGAGATGGAGAAGGTCATGTGAAGCTATGGTTCTTGTGTCTAAGCGAGGGAGAGCGTCTTCTTTGAACTTTTGAATAGGTCAATTAAAATGGGGAGTGCAAAATGTCTGTGTCAAATAGGTTTGCACTCGATTCTGATAAAAATTATATATATGAGGTTCAGTGACCATGTCTCCATCCCCAACCACACCTCGCCTACGACGAACCATTGCGGTCGATCAATATAGTAGATCCCGTCGATCACACTACCTGGAAACAGCGCCACGACCGAAACTAATTTGACTTCGACGAATTCCGCGCACGTCTCACAAGAGGCAGCTCATAAGGAACGTACGTCCACAAAACAAAAAGAACTAAAGATTTTCCACTCGGGCCAGAGAAAGAGGGATAATCTCTCAGTACATCATCCCGCGTAATTCGGCCCTCGATATTGCGTTCAATTTGGTACAGGTTATGATTCACAAAGACCTGATCAAGACGCTTTCTAAAGCCGTCCTATTACGTAAGGAATTTTGGAATGCAAAGAGACGACGTCTTTACCTGGACATCCAACTGTCTATGACCTTGATACAGATTCTACAAAAAACCCGAACCCAATAATTCAGACCGAATAATTTTATTTGCTCGGAGCTTTGAAGAGTTTTCTCCTAATTCTAGTAAGTGGACTTGATCTCATAGAACTCAGTATTTCAGATCTAGGTCGCTAGCTAGTTATGTTTCTAGAGACTTATATATAAAGAGTACTTTATAATATTTTCAATAGAAACAGGAGAAACAAGTCCATTGATATGTTATACTCCCCCCTAAACACTATAGGAGAAGGTCCGAAACAGAAATGTATAGATCGTTGAAGTAGAATGTTCAGAGTACTAATTCCTGAACGGAAGGCTTCTTATAGGAAATTATTTCTGTTTAATCACTAGATATTCGCTTAAGGAAAACCAAACAAGTTGGCTGGCAGGAGACTCCATGAAAACCGTAAGTTATGTTGCACACCGCCACGCCTCTTTCGAGTTATTTGTCAAATCCTAAATCAGTTGTATACTGGTTATCAAGTTCCCATTCTGGGAAAGAATATTCAAAGTGATTGGAGGGAGATCGGATAAGAGAGAATGGATTTGTTATATGTCGTACGGGCTACTTTAGGGCTCTTTTCGGATCTTATCTCGATTACTAGAATTCTGGAATAGGAATAAATATTTGAAATGACTAAAGAGAGATCTAATAAGAGTTGGGGATTTTGCCCCATATTTCAAGAACTGCTAGGCATGTCTACTAATAAATAGAAGTTCAATTTTCAAGTGTATGAGGTGACTTTCAACTTACAAGAACGTATCGCGTTGCACAGAGAGAATTTGGCAGTAAACTAAGCTGTCAATATTCGCTCGATAGTCCACGGTTTCGCTATTTAATTTGATCCTAGCAAGAGAAATTAGCTTCCTATCAGGACCACTTAATATTCAAGTACCAGGCGCTATTCTATTAAACCTAGGCTATAATTATAGAATTATTGTGTTCGGATCTGGTTGTAGTGTTGTGTTTCTTGGTCAAGAGTCATTAAGTTAGTAAGAAGAAGGTCAGTGTATCAATGTATACTTGTTCCTACTTTTGAATCAAAATTCATATCTTAGTAACTGCTGCTTATTGGACCAATACCACTTTCCGGACTAGCGGTTTGCCTCAACAAACTCTAACGTCCATGGGTATTTGAAACAGTAAGGGTCATTATCCGTGGATATCTGCGACATCGATGTCAAATATTTTTGGGTACCCGGTATATCGACATCAAGTGTCCTTGAGGATTTAGAATATCGTAAACAGTTATTCATGACTACTTGCGTCAATACGCTATGAGATATTGAAAGGATACTTTGGTCTTGAGAGGTAGTAAGTAGTGCGACTTTTCAGAGACATAGAGGGATTTCATGGCATAGACTGCCACAACGCAAATCTCCCCGGCCTTTTCAAAGCAACTCACCATGACCAACAACCACAACCCTCCATCACCAACCTTCCCCCAAACCACAACAGTCTCAAGCCGCCCCCCCAACTCCCCACCACGTGACCAGACTTCCCTGCGCCCTAAAAGAGGCCCATTAGCCACCCCCAGCAAGCGACCTGCAACGCGCAACGACCGCCGCTTTTCTCCTCGCTGACTCTCGGTGCCGCGCGGTGATCAGAATCGTCCAGAGGGCAGGAAGGCAGGTGCGAACCATGCACCATGCAACTGCACGACCTCTTGCAGAAAAGCCATCTCTTTGTGCAGTGTTATAGGTACCGAACTTTGCTCTCGACGGTCTTGGCGGGAAGGGAAGAGGAGGGAAGGGGGTTGGTTTTGTGGGGAAGAGATATGGGGTTTCTGGGTTGGTATTGGTATAGACGGGAGGGCTATTTTTCTGATAGGATAGAGGGTGGGCATCTTGAGAGGAAGGGAGAATTTTCAGGTACGGAATGGACTAACAAACATGACGTGAGATGTACGGGTGGGTCGTGGTGTGGTTGAAGAATCCTACGAGAGCTCCATATTCCGTCCTTACCATGCTCCTCGAATCAATTGGAGAAGTGTGCAGTCCTCGGAGCTACCGAAACCTACAACTCGAAATAGGGAAAGAGAAATCTCTCAAACCACATCGATTCGTTGGTGGAGAGGCTGTATTTGTACTCTTATGATACCTACCCTCCGATATATCAAGCACCTCGGCTCTCCCGTCACAGACACACCTCAAACCAAGAATGAGAAGAGTTTGGTAGTGCGTCTGCGTTGGGGCGGTATACATACAGCCTCATCCCGTGCATATTGGAGATATACCCCCGCCTGCCTACGAGTTTTAGCCTTGCCAACCAAAGTTGTTGGTTGGGGTGTTGCCTGCTGTTTATGATGTTTGAATTAAGGGTTCTGGGTTGAGGTGTTTGAAGAAACCGGGGAAACTTCGAGGCGAGGAGTTGGGAGCTTGGTAAAGGGGGGAGGGGGAGGGGAGGTGATCACTGATGCTTTGATATTGATATTAAGATGTATACAACAAGTATTGTGACTTTAAAGATCCTTGTTTTCCTTCGATAGTATTCGGCTTTATTTCGAGAAGAGCTCCACTATGCCTGAGAATCAATTCCCATGATTTTTACTAAGCAGTAGCGGTGTTCTGTCATAGCTCCTTTAAGTGACAGATGACATGACTGAGATGTTATTTTCGGTCTTTTCTGTGGTTTGATGTCTAAGTTTCTTTCGGGTGTCATCATATTGATGATGGAGGGGAGGCAAAGACGGGTCGTGCCGCTCGGGAGAAGGGTGTCAGTGATGAACAGATCTTGGATAGGATGTATTCATCCCTCCTTCCCTCTTGACATCGGAGGAAGGGTTATTTCAAAACCTCTCCCTTAGGGAGAAGATTACCCATCCAAAAACTTACCTACCAGCAACCTCAATTTATCCCTCCACAAACATCCGCAGGACCTACACCCTCCGTCCAAGCGCCCTTCACAACCTCCATCGCTCAATACGGGAATGCTGTGTAACCGGCACATCTCACTCCCTTCCATCCATTGCCGTGCCACCATCACACCTCACCGTAGCATCTCACATGGCTTCACGACTGGCAGACCATTGATGTGCCATTGTGCCCTCCTCAAAAGCCCAGTGGCCGTGCGCGGGGAACCATCCGGTCTTACGCAAGAGCTGTACGCATTCCTTTATTTCTTGAGAGCTTTGATGTGGGTTTGCTTGTCACAAAGTCCGCTTGTGTACTGTGACTAGTCTCACAGACAGCAAAACACCAACGTGGAGGCGCTTGCGGTATCGTGAAGTCGTCAGTCGTCACGTTATTTGCTGTGCTACCAAATCATGAGTACAGTTTGGGGTCTGAGCGGGGGCTCAGAGCGTGGCGTTTGCTTGGGAAGGGCAGTTGGGTTTGTCAGTCACGACAACTGCCATGTTTTGAAGGGGTTCGCATTGTTGGTTCATGTTTTGACGTTTTCATGTTGCTTTGCATTATCGATTTTCCGCATCCTAGCACATTCAAAAGTTTTGAGACGGCCTGGAGAGGTCCCTACATGTTTGATACCATTCAAGGAAGGGATTGATGTGCTTGAACGGACTTCCTCAAGGAGAATTTTCGTGGGATGTTCTTCAAGGGCTCAAAACATATTCCTCAATTGATGTCCATGCCTTTGAGCGGTGTCTCTGTTTCAACCCCCACACTTCTACACCTACAATCTGATAACCATCTTCAAGAAAGTCAAACTATGATTAAGAAGATCTTTCCCTTCTTTCAATGCAAGATGCAAAATTTTCCTCTCTACGTTCAATCGTATGCTGCTCGTTGAGGCAGGTAAATCGTCATACTATCTCCAACTCGGAGGATTATTGCTGGGCTTATCAATATTGTGGATACAGACCATCACAAAGTAACATTTTCCACACGTGCGAAGTCGAAGTCCACGTTTAGCATCCCCGATTTTCCCCACGTCTCAAGCTGTCAAGTCTCAATTGCAATGGACTGTCTCTCATTGTATCCACACGTGCAGGTTACAGTCGTATGGGCAAAATCTACACGTGGCAGTCCTATTCACCACGTTGCCAGCTTCACTCTTGATCTAGTGGCATCTAGAAGATGAAGAAGTAACACCCACACGCGACTTCCCGCATGTTAGGAAAAGATGGCTGAACAGAGTACCTAGAGTGCTAGAGTTGTATGCGATTATCCTCTGTATCTACAAATATCTGCATAATCATCACTCCCAATCTTCACATCTGCATCCGTCTCAATCACACCCGACACCCCGAGATAACATCACTCCCATCTTCATCACATATGCGCATCAAAAAATTTGATCCGCAGTTCCCAGAAATCCAGGAACGCGGACCACGATCTGACGTGTAACATTTGCTATCCATGGTATATCTCCCCCTACCATTAAGCTGTAGAAAGTCATCGCTGCTTTTCACGTCAGGTACAAGTTTGCTTTTTCCTCTTGCTAAATTTAAAGTCACCCTCGAGATCTCAGAATGTCGAAATCTACCGAGGACGCACGCGCCTCAACCGTCATCCTTCAACGAACAAGCAAGTTTACAATCCCCTTCCTGCTCTAAATATCCCCATTGGTACCCTTACGCACCACACGTCGAACTGGCACGTGCAACGAAATATCTATCGGTCAACTCCAAGTAGGGTCTACTGTAGAAGTTTACGTCACTCTTTAAAAAGTATAGAGAAATTTCCCAAATATATCCTTGTCATTCAGCCTCTCAAATGCCACATGCTACAAAAAAGCCCCAAACTCCCCTCTAAGCGCAAAGTCTAGACTCTACCATCGTACCATCCTCCACTATCCTCCCTACTCTTCTTTTCCCTCCTTACAAATCCCCCTTCAACAAACAAAGCATCTTCAAAGTAACGACCAAGCACACAACAATCACATCAACCACCATCATCAACGTCATTTTCCCACTACGCCATCAATCCCTCCCCTTTCACACCAAACCACGAGGGGACTGAAACAACCCGTCACCTTCCCTCTTGGAAAAAGCAAATACTACCGCATCTAGATTCTCCACCCAATAGGAGAATTTCCTTTCCTTGGACTTTCGAACCGGACTCAAGACTTCAGCGACGGGGTCTCTGTACTCCGTGGGGTGTATTGTACACCTCAAGGTTGTATTCCTCCACTGCCCAAGAGCGCTTATATGTCCCCTACCTAACCCCAAGGTCATAGAGTGGAGCTCCGAAAGACATGGCAGGGCATGGCGTGGCATGAAGGTCTGCCATGGCATTGGGAGGGCGTGGGGGTACATCCTTTTATCATTCTTTCTGGAAGGATTCATCGAAGCCGGGACGGGGAGAGACTACATGATGGGGACGGACTGCCTACCTACCTACCTACCTGAAGTGAGTGCTCCATGGCGTCGGTATGCGGGAGATCATTGCAGCTATGCAGGAGGGATGAGGTAGAAGATGCTTCCTGCATGGAAGTCTAGGAAGCAAGGGAGGGGATTTGTGGAGGAGGAAGAAGAAGGGGTCCATTATATGCGGTGTAGAGTTTGCAGAGAGTTTCTTGGAGAAGTCTGTGGGGCGGCATCTTGTGAGATTTGGACAGAGGTAGATATTCAGGTTTTGTAAGTATAGTGAGGAATAGAAATCGAATGTAACTCACTATATCATGAGATGGAATAGACAACGGAACACCTCAATTGAACGAACTTTAGTTTAAGAACTTTTTTTTCTTCCTATCTACTGCTATGCGAACTCTATGGCACAAGCTCATGCTCACGCTCACGCTCACGTTCTCGCTCACAAAAACCCCAACCAAACCCAATCCGTTCCTCTTCCCTTGTATCGAGTAGCTCTCTGTAGATCCAGCACATGCAAACAACGCTCTCCCCTCCTATACTATCTTTCAACTCTTCTCCTTGCCATTTCATTTCCCTATTTTCTCCCTAAATCGCGCTCGCTCGACCAAATGTGTGGACTCTCCAAGATATCATGTTGTGAGTGCTGTGAAAAGCTTTGTATAAAGACATGAATTGGGCCTCGCTTGCAAGAAGATCGATGATGATGATTTCGTACCTCCCTCAAAGATGCGCCGCAGACACCGGTTTCCGTTGCAAGTTGTGATGACGAGAACTTTGAAAACAATATCTTTCCTCTGATGGTGTCGATAACCCCGTTGTTTTCATGGATACGCCTTATGCCCTCTTTTGGTACTCCGTTCGCCAAAATCCAGGTTTGAGATATAATGTAACGCTGCAGAAGAAGAAGAAAATGGCTGTTGAAACCGAGGGAAAAAGCTGATATTCCAAGCGTGGAATTGCTCAATATTGCTGCGAATGCGATCTTGCAAAGGCAGTGAAAAATCCAAAAGATATCCGGCAGGCCATGGTATTGGTCCCTCATAATATGGTGCATCTCGTCTTTCTCTTAGGTCGGTAGGTTCGGTCGTTGTCTCCCTGTAAGATTCGTTCTCCGGTTTGTGTTCGCCCTGGCCCTTTGGTAGATTGCGAAGCCTTGATGCTCGTCGACTGGCGCTGTTTTCGTAGTTGTCTTACAACGTCGTAGAAAGCCTTTTCAACATTGATGTAGTTCTTGGCTGATGCCTCTACAAAGTCACATTGCAGGTCCCTCGCCATAGCACTTCCCTCCTGAGTGGAAACCTCTCGCTCTGTGACCCTGTCGCTTTTGTTTCCGACTAGCATTATCGGCACGGGTGCCGAGGGCATCGTTGAAGATATGGGTGATCCAGGGTATGATGGCGATGATGAGGACGATTCCTTGACTCGCTGTATCTGACTGTGGAACTTCCCAATCCGTGTAAAGGACGATCTTGACGAAATGCTATACACTAGCACAAATCCTTCTCCATCACGGATCCATTGATCTCGCAGAGCCGTATACTCTTCTTGACCAGCTGTGTCAAGAACCTCCAACATGCACGATTGCCCGTCTATAACTACCTGCTTTCGATAGGAGTCTTCGATGGTGGGGTCGTACTAGGATAGAAGTAAGTATGGATTCAAGCACTCATCGCACCAGGCAACAATCAATGACGTGTTTCTGGCACATAGGAATTCTTACAGTTTCAACAAAATGTTGGAGCGTCAATTGTATGGTCAGAGCCGTTTTTCCCACTCCGCCATCTCCCAGCACCACCAGCTTGTATAATACCATCTTGCCCGCCATGTTTGAGGTGTCGTTGTAAAAGTCAAGGTTTCCGAAAATCACGTCGAGGGCAACCAGTAGGAAAAGTTGGAACTTTTGGAGCTTGGAGGACGAATTGTTCTGGAGCGGTTCGGAGCACAAAAGGCGTTATCTGCCAAGGCTTTGGGTAGGTCCTACTATCGATCTGCGGCGAGGACTCGTGGTGGATTCTCTGGCAGGTTGAAGAAGCTCGGACTAATCTGCGATAATGGAGTCGGATATGGTGGCCGATAGCACGCAGTAGCAGACGTTGGGCTGGCCAGACGGGTGCTATTCAGCAACAGCAATTGGAGCTGACGTTTACGGCCTGAGCTTGAGATCGCCGTGTTGACTTTGGTAGGAGCAGATCTTGCAGGAGAGGCAATCAGCTATGCGGGAAACAGGATGCGATCTTTTTGTGTAGTGATGTTCGACAATCGTAGCTGCAGGCGGCAATTGTCGGTCTCGAGGGTGGAGAAAGCAGCCCGGAAAAGTATCGTGCTGGAAGAGAAGATAGGTGATAGTTGGGAAGACGTCGATAAGGACTCTAGGGAGAAATGGTAGCAGTAGTGAAAGGCAAACTTCTCGATAGGCCGTGATAAATTTGTAGTTGACGATGACAGCTTTTAGAGAAAGTTGGGTGTTTTTTGGGTGGTTCTCGTTCTGTGCTGGCGGTACTTGGGGCGGTAGAGGTACGGAGTACGTATGTGTGGGTTGAGCGAGGACAGAAAAGAACGGCGGGGCAGAGGGCAGAGCTTATTTGAGACGGTATGTAGCGCAGCAACGGTGCGTGGGACGGAAGAAACAAATAACGCTGCTAGGCTACGTGCGCCGTAGAGAGATTTGTTGGGCTGAGCTTGAGGGATGATAAATCGATAATCAAAATGGAAGAGGAAGAGGAAGAGGAAGACGAAGACGAAGACGATGACGAAGACGAAGACGGAGACGAAGACTAATAAGACTAAAACAAAGGCAAAGACAAAGACGAAGACAATCTTGGGTCGTCTGAGTGTGTTTGTATGTTTTTCTACCGGGTGTTGGGTGGAAGGATATGGAGCTTGCTTGGAGTTTCGACAGGAAACGGCAAGGCTCATGAATGGGTAGTGGTGGTGGTGGACCTGGTGGTGGAAAAGCTGCAGTATGCTTGTGCAGCAAGATTTAATGCACCCGTAGCAATGGAGCAGAAGCGCTTTCGATAAAGCAGCGGGGACCCAGAGAGAGAGAGTGGGGTGGAGGAGAGCGACCCCTTCCACTTCGAGAACCAGTGAGAGCCAGTCGATCCAGTCGAGCCAGTCGAGCCAGTCTTCCACTGGGTGCCAGACGAAGGGAGTGGCCCAGCACCGATGAGAGGAGATGATCCCTGGTCGGAGATCTGTTCTGGTCTAAGATCTGTTCTGGTCTAAGATCTGTTGACTGCTTCAAGTAATGATATTCGTCGTTCTAGAACAAGTCGACTCCCTCAATTACGAGATTACTGAAGTAGTAGTAGTAGTAGGATTTGTAGTAGGTGTTGTAATAGGAGTTATTGTAAGAGTGGTTGTAAGAGTGGTTGTAAGAGTTATTGTAAGAGTTATTGTAAGAGTGGTTGTAAGAGTGGTTGTAAGAGTTATTGTAAGAGTGGTTGTAAGAGTGGTTGTAAGAGTGGTTGTAAGAACGGTTGTAAGAGTCGTTTTAGGAGTCGTTGTAAGAGTCGTTGTAAGAGTCGTTTTAAAAGTCGTTGTAGGAGTCGTTGTAGGAGTCGTAGTAATTCATATGTCAAAGCGGTGACTGGGCTATCAAGATTCAGAAAATATGGCAGAAGGGGAAAATTAATAGGGTGCAGTGCGAACAGAAAGTAGATTGTCAGCCGTCGACAGCTTGTTGGGAGGCACCAGACAACAAGACTGGACACAGAAAAACAAATCGTCATTCGTGTTGGTTCTCGTATCTTATGTACTGTATTCAGATCCAACTGCATCGCCAATGACTTCCACCCAGCACCCAGGACTTGACCTCCAACATCCATGGCTTTGATTCTGATATTACCTCCCAGTTTATATTATTACCCAATGCTCTTGGTCGTGGATAATCTCAATGGCATTGCGTGATAAACTTTCCCGACACCCAAGCTCATGCTTTGTTTGCTTTATCCTCATCAGGCATTCGGCTCGGGGCAGAGGACGGTGTTTTATATCATGTGGTGGTCTTGCACACCTCACCGATCAACGCAGTATGGTGGTGGCCTCGCAAAGCTATGCGCATTTGAAGTCGAGGTGGAAGGTCTGTGGGAAAGTCACGATTGCATTACACTCAGTATTGTCATGAAGTGGAACTTCATTGCGATGCATTGATATCATATTCTATCTGCACTACATCAATGCCAGCTATCAAAACAGCCTCCATCCAGATATCACAGCTGGAAAGGCCTCCTAGGCTCGCTAGAAACGCCAAACAAATTCGCCGAAAGAAAGTTCAATATAGACATAAGAAGCTCAATGAGGTCGTGTCAGGTGTCTGGTACTCGACCAAGTCGAGCCCGGCTTTTTGTAAACAGGTTCTCATATGAGATACCTTGCATTCAATATAATCCATTATCCCTTCATCTCATGTTCGTCTCCAAAGGGCGTCGAGCCTCTTTTCTCTGTCTCATTGCCATTGGAACGCTTGGTAACTGCCCCGAGAGAGCCATGGCTTGGGATACGGGACAGAGGAGGGTCACTGAAAGGACTCTGTACCATTGTTGGTGTGTCGTCAATGATTGTGATCGCTTGAGAGTCCCGCGTCAACAGACTTTCATCTTGCCCGTGTTCTGACGGCGCCACCGGTTTGTTTTTCTTCATACTAGAAACTCGGATCACTTGTGGTTTGACTTGAGTGGCAGCGCTGGCACTATTTAAGAATGTAGAGCCAACAGAGAATGCTGGACTAGGAGGTCGATTGTTACCACCGTATTTGGAGTAATCAACGCTTGGGACTGGTGGGGTCATCTCGCCTGGTGAGTGGGCCCCATTCGATTTGACACTGACCACCGCTGCTTTCCCTCGAATGACAGTTTGAGCTGGTACTGGGGATACGATGGCATTCTTGCCGTAGATCGTAGAAGCAACACTTGTCCGTGCATACGAGGTTCGATCGCTAATGCCCGAGTATGTGGAATCTCGAAGGTCTCCTGGCATGAAGAAGTGCTCTTGTTCGTATCGTGGAGTGCTGCCGCCAGAAGAGAGTGCGATTGGGATCGGTGGGACAGGAGGAACTAAAAGGCCAGGCGTGGAAGGGGCAGATCGATTTGTGACACCAGGAATATATGCGATCTGTATAATGTTCGAGGCTCGAGTTAGGACTGTGGAAGCGATCGATCCCACAGTATGTGTCGAGGCTCTAGCATCCCGTCTCATCGTGAAGTCCTTCTCTGCTTGTGTTGGTTCCTCTTGGTCGTCTACCCAGTCATCCTGCTCGTATTGTTGCCTCTTCGTCTTGATACAGAATCTCCAAACCAGGTATGTGACAATCGCTATAGCCGCAACTCCTCCGATAACACCTCCAGCGATGGCTCCGGAGTTTGGACCAGAGTCTTTTGACGCAACGGGTGTGACGGTAGCCTGAGCGTTAGGATCGATAACACATCGTGTCGACTGGCAAGTGTTGCAGGTCCGTGGAATTTGGCTGCACACAAAACCAGTATCGCATGTAGGACATGATGTCGCTGCTTGATCATCACACATGATGCATCGCCGAAAGAGCTCGTTGAAGTGCGCTGTAGAGAGTTAGATCATGGTTGCTTACGACGAGGTAAGAGTCATTACCTTGAGAAAAGTCCATTATGAAGATTGGAATAAGTGAAGCAGAATTAAATGATTACCGCCTCAAATAATGAGGCCTGGCGCCACGCGCGATATGGTTCTCGTGGTAGTGTTCGTCGACTGAAGATGGCGGTTGATGGAGAATGGAAAGACAAAGAGAACTTGCTCCAATACACGAAGTCGGTAGATGGCGGATCGAGATGGTCGAATCGTATACTGTCCAAGGTACCACCGTCTCTTGTGCGGCGGTATTCGGGAAGGAAAAAGATAGTTGATCGAGATGCTGTTGGTTGCCGTGTGTGGTCTTGAATAGATTGCAAGCACGGGGACTATCGTCGCATCAGGATCAAAGAAGAGAGGGAAAACGAGTGTGGTAGAGAACAAGCTCAGTGAATGTTGATGAAGGTCGACGGAGGATAGCTTGCGACGACTACATCGACAACAGAGGGTGGTGAAGTTGACGTTTTGTTTGACACTGCACTGCACAGATGGTCTTGGCTTGGCGAGAGTTGTTTGCTGTGAGGCGATCAACTTCAAGATGAACGATGGCGATGAAGGATCAGCGAGGGATAGGGAAAGGAGTTTGACACACGGGGCGCGGACATCTGTTGTGCCTGGCGCTGGTTTGCCAGGATTCCAACGCTAGAGGGAGTTCTGGCCTGACAAGGCCTCTCAAGGCCACCAAGACCGTCTTACACACAGGTTTGGGGATGATGAGGGTCGTTCTACAGGTTTCGCTTGCTGCTAGTTGCACGAGTTGCACGGCCTTGCACCGGAAAAGAACTGGGCGCGCCGGGGGTTCGAATGTTGAAGAGGATGAGGCTAGGATTGAGGAGCATGGGGGTGGAGAATCGCTCAGAATCGAGGATGTTGATACGCTCATTTTCGCTGGGTGACCTCTGTGAGGGGCAGAAGCGAAGGTCTCCCTACTTTTAATTCGGCAGCCACCTGCAACCTTCACCAACCACTGCAACCAGGCACAAAGGATGAAATTCTACCTTAACATTAACCTAATTTGAGGGGTCAATGCTCTGCTTCCAATCGAGCTTGATGGTCGTTCTCAGATAGATTGGGGGATCTCCCCACGAGATGGGCAAAATTGCGGGGGAAGCACGGCATAGGACTTCTGGTATGAGGACACGTTTTTCAACTGTGAAGCTCGTACGAAAACGAAGAATAAGTGAGATCTCTACTGGGCGGGGGGCGTGTATGTGTGTGTGTGTGAGAGACAGAGAGAGGAGAGAAAGCAGATTCCGAAGATGGTATGGGATGGTGCTGCGCCTCCTCAAGGTATTTTTGTGCGACCATTCGTCTCACTCTTGGCCCCCTTCTCCAGGAACAACGGCATATAATGGCATACTCTAGAATCTTTTTTGGTTTTTGGCTGCAGCAAGAAGAAAAGTCTCTTAATTCAATAGTCGAATGCTTTTAGATTCAGGTTTGGGGACCTTGCGTTATTTTGTTATTGCCACTAAATGAAAGTCTGTTCTTGGACCATGTGTTGCTTCAGCGCCCTCGAAGGCTATCAATACCTCTCGTGTTACGGTATTGCGAGACCAGACGAGGCCCATCAATTGATGAAGACTTGAATCATCTTTGATCTGCGAACCCTTTTTATTCGACTTCCAAAACACTTCTCTTGTCCTGCTTTGGTATTTATTACACGAACTGTTTTCTGCCTTCCGAACAATCTCGAATGAATATTATGATAGCATAGGGACGATAGGTCGAAGAGGTCGAATACGTATTGCCCTTAGACGTTTGCTTCCAGTATGGCTTTTCAAAGTTCTGAGAGGTAGATATGCTCTCATCTTCCCGAATTCAAATTGTATGGGAGTTGTAGCGCAACTTCATGAGGGTAGAGCTTATAACATCATGTGTTTTTTCATCTTTGATGTTGCCAAGGAATTGTTTGGCAGGGCATTGGAGTTTGGAGCATGCGTATGCTGTCTGTTAATTCATCTGAGTATTGGGTCAGAAATGGATATTTGATCTACTTTTTCATACTCGGTTGTTTGAATCAAATTCGTGGCTGTAGTCGCTTCGTGAACCGGGGACAAGACTATGTGGTAAAATTCAACATAGAAGTATACACCGAGCCGCGGCTTAACACTTCAGGCCTGAATGACTGCCGAGCAGAAGCAGGATCGAACTTATTCTCCTATCTTGATTAAATTGATTGACTTAATTCTCTTCGAATTTGAGGCACTTGAGAAGATTGCCCCTCGAAATTTGGCGCTGATAAAAGCTACTGTACGTAGGGCAAAACTATACTCTATACTGACGGAACAACTAACTATCTCGTCGAATTAACGATAGTCACTCGTTACATAACTAAAGATCTGCACAACCTGAAGTTCAAAAATACCTTGAACATCTCTCTGTGGGTCACGTGTATCAGGACAATTTGTATCAGGTGTATGTCTAGGTATTGGCATAATATACGTTTGTGGGATAGGATACCGTCATCACTTGGGCAGGAAAAATTCCACAAATACTTGCCAGATGAAAAGTAGTGGTTTACAATTCGTAGCGCACAGCACGTGAACCCCCTATGTCTAGCACCTTCAAGGTCCCCTGCTCCGCCGAATTGCATTTCAACATTGTCAACATTGTCAACATTGCCAACATCAGCCCAATTCAGAGTCCACAACCACAAGAATGCCACCAAAACGACATCCAGCTCAGCAATGTGGCCGTCGTATCTTCTGGATCGGGATCACTGATACGCAACTATTCGGAGCCGCAGTATTGAAAAACTTGCATTCGGTAGGAACTCGTACTTGAGGCGACTTTCCAGCTTTGTCGGGATCGCCATGGCTGCCGGGAGGCGAATTTCATCTAAATTTAGCTCGACCCCTGAAATCCAACAGGCGCTGTCAAGATGCTGCAGCGACAACAAAAAGTATTGACCATGAAGCTGTGAACTTGTGTAGTCAGCGAGGGAAGGTCGCAGATATTGACAAAGCTGGAGACATAGGGTACAAGAAGTTTGAAGTGGTCTCTTGTATGAAGAGGTGCCATGCGGTCTGTCAATGGTGAATTCAAAGAGAATACTTTGGTTTGCCGATCTTTGGTTTCACCAATTTTGCCATGCAAACTTTAGCTCGTGTACAAGAGGACTGACGTGTTTCCGTAAAATGTACTGTAGGTAAGATACCTACTTGTCAGAAGGTACGTAGTAGAAAGCGCAAAAACATATCGGAGAAAGTAGCACAAAGCATTATGAAATGAGTGGATCTCCATGGTTCTTACTTGAGACGGGTTGAATGAAGCGGCTAGAGGAATCTGAGTCAATTCCACGGTGACCTGCAAATTTCAGATCATGAATATCAAGAAGAAAAGATACCAACTTGTTAAGTGCATCAAATAAGATCATAAAAATGTTCGCTTTCGATGCAGATTGCAAAGTACCACTGTGCCACCATTCCGTTGAAACTATGACATGACAGGCTCTGAATGATGGGAGTTACGAATGGGCCCAATTGTTTTGACCGTACCCATGAGGCTGTGCAAGGTTCTCGCAGCCCATTATGTACGAAGTAAAACCATGCGAATAACCCCCGAATAAAATCAACTCAGGTGTCCATCCTGCACCAAGCCACTGTGAGTTACTCGTATACATTTTCAGAAGAACAACTCTCTTCTCTTTTATCCAACATCTTCTCCGAGGTCGTGTTGTGACCTTTTCCGATTCTTGATATTGTAGATCAAAGCCAGGACTCTGACGTTGGTGTTGATTGGACCCCTGCCGCCCTGGCTGAACCTTGGTTTATTCACGCGACTCCTGTGTCTCCCTTTTTCTTCAACATCCTTCAGCCCAACATCCTTCCAACCAGGACAACATCACAGTTTCCATCATCGCCATTGCGTTTCTCCGTTCAACGCCTCTCGCTCATCAGAGTCATTAATCATGGCACACCCCGGAGGTAAACCAGGAGGGTTTGACGACCATCACCTACAAGATCTTCCTCCTGGATCAGGAAATGTAAGATAGCTTCCACACAAGATCAGATATTGTATCTAACCTTAATTTAGTATCACCTCCCTCCTCAAGATGATGAAGAAGGTGCCCAACCTCTTCTGCACCAGGCTCCAGGCCCATTCTCCAGTCCTTACGACAATCAGACCCTCCGCACTAATACCCCTCCCGTACGACCAAACTCAACATACAGTCTGACAGAATCATACGCTCCTAATGCTTCGCCAGCACCATATAGCAGTGAATATGGCTCCAGCGCATCGACATATACTGCCACGATGGAGACGGACCCATATGGTCGTGTTGGCTCTCCGTATTCCCGGGCTGACACAGATTCTACAGAGGCTTGGAAGCAGAGACAAGCTCCAGGAGGTGCAGGAGGATTGAAGCGTTACGCTACAAGAAAGATTAAGCTCGTCCAGGGCAGCGTTCTGAGTATCAATCATCCTGTGCCTTCTGCCATCAAGAATGCAATCCAGCCCAAATACCGACAAGAGGCTGAGGCGACCAGCAGCGAGGAGTTTACCCACATGCGATACACAGCGGCAACTTGCGATCCAGATGATTTCACCCTCAAGAATGGTTACAATTTACGGCCTGCCATGTACAATCGCCACACCGAGCTTCTTATTGCCGTTACATATTATAACGAAGACAAGACATTGACAGCACGTACGCTGCACGGTGTCATGCAAAATATCCGGGACATCGTCAACCTCAAGAAGTCTGATTTCTGGAATGTTGGTGGACCCGCCTGGCAGAAGATTGTAGTGTGCCTTGTTTTTGACGGTATCGACCCCTGCGACAAGAATACTTTGGATATCTTGGCAACAATTGGAATCTACCAAGACGGTGTCATGAAGAAGGATGTAGATGGCAAGGAGACAGTTGCACACGTCTTTGAGTACACCACTCAATTATCGGTCACTGCCAACCAGCAACTCATCCGACCGACCGACGACAGCGCAAGCACATTTCCTCCAGTTCAGATGATGTTCTGCTTGAAACAGAAGAACACGAAGAAGATCAACTCCCATCGATGGCTCTTTAACGCTTTTGGTCGCTTGTTGAACCCCGAAGTCTGCATTCTCTTGGATGCCGGTACCAAGCCTGGGCCAAAATCTCTACTTTCGTTATGGGAGGGTTTCTACAACGATAAAGATCTTGGTGGTGCTTGTGGTGAGATCCATGCTATGTTGGGGAAAGGCGGCAGAAAGCTGCTCAATCCACTGGTGGCTGGCCAAAACTTCGAGTATAAGATCAGTAACATCCTGGACAAACCTCTCGAGAGTTCTTTCGGTTACGTTAGTGTGTTGCCTGGTGCTTTCTCTGCATATCGTTTCCGAGCTATCATGGGACGACCACTGGAGCAGTATTTCCACGGTGATCACACTCTGTCTAAGAAATTAGGTAAGAAGGGTATCGAGGGAATGAACATTTTCAAGAAGAACATGTTCTTGGCTGAGGACAGAATTCTCTGTTTCGAATTGGTCGCTAAAGCCGGATCCAAATGGCATTTGACATACATCAAAGCTGCCAAGGGTGAAACCGATGTACCTGAAGGAGCTGCCGAATTTATTGGTCAGCGCAGAAGATGGCTGAACGGTTCCTTCGCCGCTAGTATGTACGCAATTATGCACTTTGGACGAATGTAAGATTCCCTTCACTTTTTTTAACGTAAACTTCACTCACAATTTTCAGGTACAAGAGTGGACACAATCTCGTTCGAATGTTCTTCTTCCACATCCAGTTCATCTACAACACCTTTAGTGTGTTCCTGTCTTGGTTCATGTTGGCTTCTTTCTATCTGACTACCACCGTTATTATGGACCTTGTCGGAACACCAAAGAAAGGCTCAAATCCAAATGATCCATCAACTGATAAACATGGCTGGCCTTTTGGAGACACTGCAACACCGATTGTCAACACCATTCTCAAATACCTCTACGTTGGATTTTTGATCACGCAATTCATTTTGGCTCTAGGTAACAGACCAAAGGGTTCCAAACTCACCTACCTTATATCTTTCGTCATCTTTGGTCTTATCAACGCCTACCTCATTGTCTTGTCTCTCTACTTGGCGATCAATGGTATCCAATCCACCAACTTCAACACTTCAGCGGGAACAGCCAATTTCTTCAAGAGTTTCTTCGGAACTGCTGACGGAAGTGGAGGTATCATTATCGTTGCATTATTAGCCACCTTCGGTCTGTACTTTGTTGCATCCTTCATGTATCTTGACCCATGGCACATGTTCACCTCCTTCGGCCAATACCTACTTCTCATGTCTTCTTACATCAACATTTTGATGGTCTATGCTTTCAGCAATTGGCACGATGTTTCTTGGGGAACCAAGGGTTCTGATAAGGCTGAGGCGTTGCCTTCTGCCACAACAAAGAAGGCAGATGGTAAAGGTGCTGTCGTTGAGGAAATCGACCGACCACAAGAAGACATTGACAGTCAATTCGAAGCGACAGTTAAGCGAGCATTGAAGCCATTCGTCCCTGAAGTGGAGGATGAGAGCAAGAGTCTCGAGGATTCGTACAAATCTTTCAGAACCAAGCTTTTGATCTCATGGATTTTCTCAAACGCCTTATTGACCGTTATGATCACAAGCGACAGTGTCGATAACTTTGGATTTTCTGTAAGTCGCTGATGCTCTTTACTTCCTACATATCCCTTGCTAATATCCTTTACAGTCTAAGAACAACGCAGATGAGCGCACCCAGAAGTTCTTTGTTGTCCTCCTATGGTCAACTGCCGTCTTGTCCTGCATCCGTTTCATTGGTTGCATGTGGTTCTTGGGACGATCTGGAATTATGTGCTGTTTCGCCAGGCGTTAGAGCGGCTTTGGAATGATATGAACCCACTGGTCACGTATAGATTCGATGAACATTGGGGATGTGGGAGACCTCGGAATCTGGATTGTATATGGGTCTATCTTATAGCAGATCCTGTAAGAGTACTCGGGATATGGTTAATTTCGCATTTGCACATAATGGCGTTTACCAGGTAGTCGTCGAGCGACTACTTTTAAAATGTTCGAGTTTAGTTATCTGGAAATTGAATACCCATCAAAATATATCTATTGTGATAGTGACACCAAACGAAAGGTTACTATACCTAGGTCGCTTGGCCTATGGCACGGCCCGCAAGCTTTTTCAACCATAGTCCGATAAAGTTTCCGTGTTTTCAGTAGTAACATAATTCATGGGATCGTATTCTAGCATTGAAGCAGTCTTGAACCGCCATTTCTTGTGAATGTTGAAAGGTGAACCTGGAAGGCTTGGTAGGTGCACCAGCAATATGATTGGCCCCTTCCTATCGTGGCGAGATTTTTTATCGAATTCGTAAGGCTACCACCAGCGGTTCAATTTCCGAGCCTCGTCTTGGTGCAAACGCACAACTCTAAACATCGCCCCCACCACTCTCCCCAGCTCAAGTTCGCGTCTCAACCGCCAAAATGCTGAAGATATGGACGATGGTAAGTTCTCCACTACATACTTTGGCATTTGATAATGCTTGTATCTCGCCGGTTCAGATGCTGATCTCTTGAACAGAAGCAGAAGCAGCAACAGGATGACAACGCTGCTGCTGCCAGCGGAACGAAGAAGAAGAAGGTGACGGCGGCGCAACTGCGAGTACAAAAAGGTAGTTCTTGCACATGCCTCTCCTCTTTCGCGAGTATGCAGCTGGCTAATCGTCTGTGATAGACCTCTCCGAACTCTCACTGCCCAGTACGATGGAAACAACCTTCAAAGACCCAGACGACTTATTGAACTTCGAACTTAAGATCGAGCCAGACGAGGGGATGTACAAGGGCGGCCGTTTCCATTTCACTTTTGAGATCAGTTCAGAGTTCCCACATCAAGCGCCGAAGGTCCTGTGCAAAGAAAAGATCTACCACCCCAATATCGACTTGCAAGGCAAAGTGTGCTTGAATATATTGAGAGAAGACTGGAAGCCGGTTTTGAATCTACAGGCTGTGATTGTGGGATTACAGGTATGGTTGATCCCTCTTGGGACATCTGCAACATTATAGTTTCACAAATACTAATGTGCATATCTAGTTCCTCTTCCTCGAGCCAAACGCATCCGATCCCCTAAATAAGGAAGCAGCAGAAGACCTACGACAAAACAGAGAAGGATTCAAGCGCAACGTACGACAGGCTATGGGGGGCGGGTCTATCAAAGCTGAGCATTTCGATAAGGTGTTGATCACGCGAGTCTAGATAGTGGTTGAGGTAACGGCAGGATATACAGCTAGAAGTATAGGAACATGAACGTATGAGCAAATGGCATTATGAGGCGTTTGTTATTTCAAGCATGGAGTAAATACAGTGGTCTCGTGCTATAAGATAAGAGTAGAAATTCGAGTTTATTGGTCGTGTCTACTGTCAAAGCATCTTCAAGATGTTTGAACCTATATAATAATTTGCATTATAACGGAGCACCCATATGGATCCAAACTGGAAATATTGAAAACTCTATTAACATAGCCAAGACTCGAGACTCATCATCAAAAATCCATGTTGATAACTCCGACAACGTGGACGACCCCACATCCCTCCACCGCTTCTCCATTTCCAATTGCGGGTGTCGGTGTCTCACCCTGGGCTCCGATGATCGGCCAAGCTTTGAATTTTCTAAACAGAGGACTCACACTCACCTTCCAAACAACACCATCTCCAACCTTTTCTCTTCCTTCATTACAACTCTCCACTCAATTCTAAAATATGGCATCCCGCACACTCTCAAGAGCGCTCCGCTCTCCATTAGCAAGACAGCTCAGTGCACCAGCTCGTCGTACCTTTGTTTCTGCTATCAATGCATCTGCAAGACCGACAGCTCGCGCTGCTGTTGCATCGAGTCAACAGACCCGCGGTGTGAAGACAATTGACTTTGCCGGTACTAAGGAGGATGTTTATGGTATGTAGGGAGATCATTGGAGTACTTTCAATTGCTAACAATATTTTAGAGCGAGCTGACTGGCCTGCTGCTAAGCTCCAGGTAAATTTTGTCTACACCGTCACTCTGGAGACAATTGCTAATATTTCACCTAGGACTACTTCAAGGATGACACAATGGCCATCATTGGTTACGGATCGCAAGGTCATGCCCAATCTTTGAACATGCGTGACCAAGGTCTCAACGTTGTTGTCGGTGTACGAAAGAACGGTCAGTCATGGAAGGATGCCCAGGAGGACGGATGGGTACCAGGCAAGAACCTTTTCGAGGTCGATGAGGCTATCTCCAAGGGTACCATCATCATGAACTTGCTCAGTGATGCTGCTCAGAGTGAGACCTGGCCAGCAATCAAGCCCCAGATCACCAAGGGAAAGGTGGGTTATTGCCGTCTTCCGTGTGCCTAAAATCTCACTAACGGTTTAATTTCAGACCCTCTACTTCTCCCACGGTTTTTCTCCAGTCTTCAAGAAGCAGACCAAGGTTGATGTTCCCTCTGACGTTGATGTTATCCTTGTTGCCCCTAAGGGATCTGGCCGAACGGTCCGAACTCTCTTCCGTGAGGGACGTGGAATCAACTCCTCCATTGCTGTCTTCCAAGATGTCACTGGCAAGGCCAAGGAGAAGGCAATTGCTCTTGGTGTCGGAGTCGGCAGTGGATACTTATACGAGACAACGTTTGAGAAGGAAGTCTACTCTGACTTGTATGGTGAACGTGGTTGCTTGATGGGAGGCATCCACGGCATGTTCCTCGCACAGTACGAGGTTCTCCGTGAGCAGGGCCACAGCCCAAGTGAGGCTTTTAACGAGACCGTCGAGGAGGCTACCCAGTCTCTTTATCCATTGATCGGCGCCAATGGTATGGACTGGATGTACGAGGCCTGCTCCACTACTGCCCGTCGTGGTGCCATTGACTGGAGTGGAAAGTTCAAAGATGCATTGAAGCCAGTCTTCAACGACCTATATGACTCCGTCAAGACTGGAAAGGAGACTGAGAGATCCCTTACATTCAACTCTCAGGCAGATTACCGCCAAAAGTATGAGGCTGAGATGAAGGAGATCCGTGATTTGGAGATCTGGAGAGCCGGAAAGGCCGTTCGGTGAGTCACATACTGCTTACACACTTTTAGAGTATTTGCTAATCACTCTTATAGCTCTCTTCGTCCTGAGAACCAAAAGTAAGGGAAGGTCAGATCAATTGGGTGGGGTGTTATCTTTCATACTGGATGCAATATGGCGCTTTGTACAATACTCTATTCCCCCAAGGAATCTCGGTGCCTGGAATTGCTAAAAAGTTATACAAGTCGGTTGATGCTATTTTCTAGCACGTGTTTACCAAGTCTTCAGTCCCACTGTTCCGCGATCGGACATAAGTTCGAATGCGTGTATACTAACGAGCAGAAAGTTGTCGCATAAGGCGCAACGTCCCAAACCACCCCTACAATATCTAAACGTACAACTCACAAACATAGCAGAGATGGCAGACCCTACCAAGAGCCCTCCCCTCAGCCGATCCTCAGTCATCGACGCTCACGCCCTAATCAAGAAATACATACACCTCACACCCGTCCTCACGAATACATTCTTGAATGACCTAGCATCGACCCCACAGTCTGCCGAAGTACTCACAGATACACCATGGGCAGGGCAGAAGCCTGCGAACCCAAAGATACGGCTATGGTTCAAGTGCGAGAACTTGCAGAAAGTGGGGGCGTTCAAGGCAAGAGGGGCTTTCCATGCCCTGACGAGACTTATGGCAGAGGAAGGGTGGGAAGAGAATGGGGGAAGAGAGAGAGGGGTTGTCACGCATAGTAGTGGTTTGTTTGTGCCTTTGTATTTTGTGGGAAGAGACGAATAGCTGATTTTGGAATAGGCAATCATGCACAAGCTCTCTCCCTCGCAGCGAAAACTATGGGCCTCCCAGCACATATCGTCATGCCCACCATTTCCACACCCTCTAAGATTGCCGCAACAAAAGGCTACGGTGCCAACGTCATCTTCAGCGGTAGCACGAGCGTCGAGCGCGAAGCTGTCGTTGCGGAAGTGGTCAAGGATACTGGCGCGAGACTTGTGCCGCCGTATGATCACCCTGATATCATGCTTGGACAAGGCACGCTAGGTATTGAGTTGCAAAGTCAGGTTGAGGATATGATTAAGGAGAAAGGAGGAAATAAGGGCCTCAATGCTATCATAACACCCTGTGGCGGTGGTGGTATGCTCTCTGGCACAGCGCTTAGTTGCGAGGGAACGGGTATCCTTGTCTTCGGTGCTGAGCCCGAGTTCGAGGGTGCAGATGACTGTAAACGCGGTCTCGCAGCCGGGAAACGCATCGAGGCAGTCAAAACGCTCACCATCGCCGACGGTCTGCGCACACCCGTCGGTGCGTACCCGTGGACCGTCATCCATGATCGCAAGTTAGTCAAAGCGATGTATAGTGTTACCGAGGAGCAGATTGTAAAGGCGCTCCGCTTGGTGCTGGAACGGGTGAAGATTGTGGTGGAGCCGAGTAGCGTGGTGGGCCTTGCAACGGCGCTGTATAATGAGGAGTTTAGGGGGATGGTGGAGAGAGAGGGAGGGGAGAGTGGGTGGGAACTTGGGGTGGTGGTTAGTGGGGGGAATGTGAGTGTTGAGGCGCTGGGAAGATTTTTTGCGCCGAAGGAAGAAAGGAAAGCGGAGAGGGAGGAGGGGAAGATTGGGAGGGATGGGGGAAGGGTGGCGGAGAATGTTGCTGGGTGAGTGTGGTTGAGCGTGGGTATTGGGGGAGGCCTTAGTGATGGAGTACCCGGGAGATAGAGTGGATTTGGTTCGCCATCATGAGCGTTGCAGTATATAGAGAGGATATCAAAGAAAGTTAAAGGAAAGAAAAGCATAGTCACCAAACCCAATGTAGCACCACTAGCATAGCCTAGTCCATTAATATTACATCCTCCCCAAACCCAACTAACAGCCACCAAAATGAATTCATGTTGTAGAGTATAATATAAGAAAGAAAAAAATGCCAGAAAAAAGGCTTCCCAGTCAGGATGCAGAAACACCTCATACTATAAGGTTAATCTAATAGGCCACTATTCGGCCATTTTACTTGCGAGATATTCAGCCCAGCGGGGCTTTACTATGATGAAGTTTTAAGCGGTGTTCTTATTTCGTTGAGAGATATGGGTGGTTATTTGATTATGTCACGCAAGGTTGATTGCTGTGATAATAGGGGAGAGCGATCTGTCGGTATGAATATTGGAGATAAGGCGGAAAGCGGTAGATCTAGATTTTGGGGGTAGAGTGACGACTGTGCTGGTTGTAGAATCATGTTTTTGTCCTTGGGAGTAGAGCGAGAAGTGTTTAGCAGTCCATGTTAGCTGAATTGCTCTTTCCAAAGACAGACAAGAAGACGACGCTTTTATTTAACCTTAATTTACAAATCTATCTTCTCATGCTTGAAACTTCGCTGTCCCTCTCCCTCGCCATACTCCGCGGTAATATGTCCGGCTCCCCTAATCTTGTACTTGTAGATCATGAGCCCCTCTAAGCCAACCGGTCCTCTGGCGTGGATCTTATTCGTACTGATTCCCACCTCTGTACCAAAGCCAAATCGCATGCCGTCAGCCATTCTAGTGCTCGTGTTCCAGAAGACACCAGCGGAGTCTATACTCGACATGAACTTCTCCGCGAGTTCGGATGACGAGGTGAGGATACAGTCGGTGTGATGAGAGCCATGGAGGTTGATGTGTGATATGGCGTCTGTCATGCCTGGGACGGCTTTGATTGCGAGAGTAAGCGAGAGATGTTCTGTGTCGAAGTCTATCTCTTCGGCATCTTGTAGGATGGCTGAGTTGTGAGTGGGTAGTTTCGATGTGAGTGCAGCTTTTGAAGCAGCATCACAGCGAAGTGAGACGCCCTTAGCTAGGAGAGCTTCGGCTACTGAAGGAAGAATGGTCTCTAGAGCAGCTTCTTCGACTAGTAGAGTTTCGACGCTGTTGCATGCAGCAGGATAGCTGGTTTTAGAATCAATAATAACGCGGACAGCCAGATCTGGAGAGACGGTATGCTCTAGGTAGATAGAGCAAAGGCCATCCGCATGACCCAGTACCGGAATTTTGGTTGAGGACTTAATGTAGCGTACTAGCTCATTTGATCCACGGGGGATGACAAGGTCTATATATAGATCGAGGTCGAGTAGCTGTGGAATTACATCACGGGTCGTAACGAGTTGAATGGCGTTATTTGGAACTTGGGACTTTTCCAGAGCTGATGAGATGACTTTGGAAATAGCAACGAATGATTCTGTTGATTCTTTACCACCTAAATTGTGTTAGTCGAGTTGTCACTATGAAGTTATAGTGATCGTACCTTTAAGGATAGCAGCGTTGCCAGACTTGATAGCCAAAGAAGCAATATTTGCAATTACTTCTGGCCGAGCTTCGAAGATAATAAGGAGAACGCCTATTGGAGAAGATACTCTTTCAAGGTTGAGATCATCATCAAGCTTCGTCCGTAATGTGACTTTACCAACTATATTGAACTTAGCGATGACCTTTTAACTAACTAGAAGGTCACATACCAGGATCATCGAGCTCCCTCACGTCCAAAATCCCTTTCAACATGTCCTCCCATTTCCCCTTCTTCCCAAGATCTAACCTTGCGACTATACTCAGACTGAGCTCACCATTTTCAGCAGCCTTTTTCGCTAATTCAAGGTCGCGAGCATTTGCTGCCAGTATCTCTTCTTTCGACTCGGATAACTCTGAGTGGATAGCAGTTAAAGCATCATTTCTGGCCGAGGTAGGAAGAGTAGCGAGAGTATGGGAGGCTAATTTCGCTGCTTTGGCAGCATCTGCCGGTGTTGCGTTTGTCAAAGACATACCGGACGTTACCTGGGCAAATTATGACTATGTAAGATGTTTTGAGGATCGCCTTTTCTAATGTAGAATGGTAATAGCAATTTCGATTGAGCCGTCTTTGAAATCAGGTATAGTTGATTTGTTTTGACTCCCATGACTCAGTGAATTATTCAAAACAGCCAGGAACGACATCGGAGTTAATTCGAATGCCAAGGCTTTGTCCCACCACTGCGCCTACACCCCATGCCTTCATTCATGCACGTCTTCTCAAGGTAGGCAGCCTCGCCTTGAGATATTCAACTTCACTGTTTATTTGCCATTCGTGAATTCGCTCCAAAGTGAATTCCGCTCTGCATCGAAGCTTACTTCCTTCAAGTCATAAAACTACAACTTCTCTCTAAACTCGTTTCCTCCAACACCACCAGTCCGCACCTACCATCGTCACACCCTCGACTCCACAATAGGTTCGCAAGAAGTTCAGAGCTATTCCTCTATTCAAGCAGGACTAAAGATCCATTGGTAGACTCGCTTTTGGGATCGCCATGGACGACTTACTTCCCAAGCTCCTCACCTTTCCCCCTCACCCTCCGCCAGCGTCGCCTCTCTCGGACCAACAATACGATGAAGGGATGCGTGCACAAGTCGCAGCTGTGAAAGGCATATCAGATAGCAAATTGCTGCAGCAAACTGTCAGCGGAGAGCACCTACTTGATGTGAGTAACAAGTCTACACGACACATCTAAACTAAATTAACAGTTCGCAGTTCATTAACCCGTCCTCGAACACCGCGTCTTATACCTTCATCCTCATTGCGAATCTCAACAAAGCAAAACAAAGTGACAAAGCTGTGGACATGGACACGCTATGGGACAACATATGTACTTTTCTATCAAGCTTCGATCCTCGGCAGATTCGATACCTTGGTCATGAGCTCGGACAGATCATTGATACATTCGCAATTATTGCTCAACGCCATCATCGGGTATGTCCCATCCAGAATTATTACAAACTCTGTTACTAATGTAACCAGGTTCAACTTGCACTTCCTCGCATCAGAGATGCTCTGATACGCTACGATCCGACCGGCACACTACTCACACCCAAGCACCTTCTTCTCGTCAAGCTAGCTGTCGAGGCGCGGAGTTATGATGATGTTGTTCCCATCCTCGAAAAGACTATTCTTTATATCCCAGGAGCTAGCGATCAACCAAAACCCGAGTTCATTTGCGATATGGCACTATCGCCCACCGCCTATATCACCCCGCATAGTGGCTTCGTGCTTAAGCATGCTAAGGCTCAAGATATCCTGGAGTATTTTCTATTAAGTGGAATGGTGTACATTGGCCTGAATAATTGGATAAGAGCAAAAGAGTGCCTAGAGAGAGCTGTTACATATCCCGCTAAGGAAAATGGCTGTTCAAGGATCATGACAGAAGCTTACAAGAAATGGGTACTTGTGAGCCTGCTATTAGATGGCAAGTCACCTATACTACCCAAGGTCACAAGTGGAGGCACGGCGAAACTTTACCATACCCTAGCCAAACCGTATGAAACAGTTTCTCAGATATTCGAAGCCGGTGCCGCATCTAGACTCAAGTCAGAAATCGAGACTGGAAAGACTATCTGGCAGCAAGACATGAACGTTGGACTCATGATGGCCGTGCTAGCTGCCTACCAACAATTTCAGATTCGCAATCTAGGCAAAGTACACAGCAAGTTGTCAATTGTAGACATTCACAATGCAACTCAGAGCGCGGAGGTTGGCGGTAAATTGCCCCAGGCTCAGACCGTCGAGACCCTGGTCCAAAGCATGATCGCCAACGGCTCTTTGAATGCATCTCTCAGCTACCCACCAAACCAGTCACCTGTCGTTACGTTTTCTGAAAATGGACCGGTGATGTCTGAAAAGTTGACTCAGGCTGCCTTAGCAGAATCAACATTACGCATCAAAGCTCTAACACATCAAATCAACAATACCGACCGCTTGATGACCTACGAGAAGGAGTACCTCAAGCATGTACAAAAAGTCAGAAAGAACAAGAAGAACAACGACCAGGGAGTTGCGTCAGTTGATATGGAGTGGCCTGGCGAGGACGAGGATCTTATGGCTGGCATGTATTGATGGACAATCTCGAGGGATGGAGAGAAAAAGTTCTGCAGCGTTGGCGAATTGCGGCGATTTACGAGACATGAAAAGATACTTATTGGCGTGGTGCTATTTGGCTTCTTCTCACATTAAGAGGCGCCTGATGGGCGTTCTGCATGGTCTGGTGCATTTGGACGAGGCGTCATAAGGATATGATAATGGCCCATAGAGGCAACATAGCGAGACGAGAAATGAAAATTTATGCCAAGGCCAAGGGAGTGCTCCACAAAGTGACATGTTCACCGTAATAAAGATTGCTTAGATTATCGTCATCTAGCTGTCATTACTATCATCTACAGGTCCTAACGCCATGTCCGCCAGGACTTGATCATTTCCTTTTCATAGTGACAATAAAACCCCCCCTGATTTGCAAAATGCTAGACGGTAACAGCGGTCAAAGTAAATGTGTCATCTTCCATACAATTTCCACGAGACCAGTAATTTGTCAAAGCATACTCAATCCTCAATGTTGTATTTTTTGATCAATTCAGTTAGTTTGCGGGCTTCTGTCTTGAAGTCAATAGGCGAGGCACGAAGGACTTGGTAGCGAATTCTGTCATTGAGTTAGCACAATTGTCACGACTATATTCATAAAATCTTCATACCTGGTCTGATCATTGTAATTGTCCATCTTAGCTCTGCAAGTGAAATTGAGCATTTTGCAGTTCGCATCGTCAAACGCCTTCTGTTCAGCTCCAGATTCATAATCGTTCACCTTGATGTCCATCAACTGGCTTGCAGTCATACCCATAATCAAACGGCCAACATCATCAAAGCAGTTCAGATAAATGGAACCGGTGTGGTCAGAGGCATTGATTGTCATGATGTATCGATGCTCTGGTTGAGGATGGGTGACCTCGCATTTCTCGCAGCGCCAACCTTCACCAACATCCGTGACCTTCTTGTTGCAATTTTCACTTGCGCACGCTGGGTACGAGATGTTGTCTGGCTTAATGTAGACGATTGTGGCCTTGAGAGCGAAGTAGTCGTCTTTGCCTTCGGTTGTTCCCAGACCCTCGTCCTTCACCTGGGAGACAGTTTTTTCTTCATTGGAGCGACCTCCAGCAGCTCCAGCTCCAGAACTGGTGTGTGATGCGAAGTTCTCGCTTCGTCCTTGCGAATCGTACCAACCTTTCAGCTTATGGGCCTCTGCAATGTCAGGGTCAAGTGTCATGGAGCCCGATGACAATAGACTAAGACTTCTGCCATTGAAATCTGATACTTTAGCGCCCTTAAAGGCAACTATAGACTCTGGGTTGGCATCAAATTTGTTGGCGGTCTTGCCCCAGATTGTCATCCTCACTGAGTAACCACTGTCGTCTACAAGTACAAGTTCACGCTTATCGTATGGCGTGCCACTGGCCTTAGAAGTGATTTGAGTAACTTCATGAACGTCTTTGAGCACTCCAATAACGTCGATAGTTGAGTCCTTATCAATGTCTTGGAGGTTGGCAATATTTGTGAAGTTGAATCGCACTTGTGGGACATTATCCTGGTCCTCGCACTTCTCCACAGCTGTGTCTTTCTCGAATGAGAGCTCGTAGTCGTTGGGAATATTGGAGAATTGTTTTTTCGCCATTTGCACCCGACACGGACTAGAGATATAATAGACAGAGCCTTCTTGAAATACATCATAAAGCTGGTCACACTGAGCATTGAAACCAGTGGCTTTAATCTCTCCGCTCTCGTCTAACAGGTTGATGCTGAACAACTTCCCTTCGTTGCCGCCCCTCGACCAAGTCTTGATGTCTGACTTGCTTGTGACTCTGGCTTTGATCGTCCATTTATGAGCATATGGAGAGAGTGCCTCGATGGGATATATATTTGCGTGCGATGAAGAGCTCGAGGGGCCTGCGCGCTGTGGAAGTGATTGGTGTTGTTGTTGTGCTGGAGCAGCTGGCTTGTTTCCATAAAACCCGTTCCCAGCAATAGTTGTATTTTGAGGCTTCGCATCTGGAGGTCTAGCTGTCAATGCTTCTGGTTCTCCTATCTTCTCTAGTTCGCCCAGGCTCTCGATGACTTCGATATCTAAGATGATAAGGATTCTGCAAGAATTAGTAAGAGCCTTCTATATGCATTCCTGAAACCTACTTCTTGCCTTTGACCTCATTTGCTTGATAAGACTTCAGTCGTACAATAGATCCCTTCTTGAGTTTACCCTCATGCACAACATGGTTTGCCTCTATTGTACTGTTAGAAACCATACTCTATGGGCGTTGGTGGCAACCTACGAGTGCCGAGCATGCTCTGAACAAAGTGATCAACATCACTCAAAACGAGTCGAAATCGCTCTTGGGCTCCAGATTCCGAAGCATTCAGGGTCTTGATTTGTACACATTGACATACAGGCACTGGGAACCTTGCCTCAAGGGTCTCAGGCTCGTTGAAGATTGCACTGTTTGCAAAGGTCAGCGGTGCAAGCTTTGACAGGAAGCTTTGACTTACTTCAGCGCACCAGTCGTGATCACAGATCGTGCTTTCTCCATCACGTATGCGGTGTCTCTTGCGGGCAGTTGTTTGAATGCGAAATGATTGCCTTCAAAATTCTGGTGTTGACGCGTTGCTAGCTCGGAGAACGCGTCGAGCCGTGTAAAGTGGTCCAGATCAGGAGACTGTCTCGCTTACTGGAAGGACCCCGCCTTACAAGCATTACGACCACCCCTACCTTTGCTAGAGACGTCACATAGCTATCCAAGCTATTATCTTCGAAGACCCCTCAACACCACCAACAAAACATTGCACTGATCATATATCGCAATCATAGACAATCATGGCAGATCCCGAGGTAGCAACTAAAGCGCCAGAGAGCGACGCCAGAGAGACAGTCGATGCCTCGGCCAGCATCATTCCTGGGGACACACCTGCACAAAGTGGTGCAAGCTTAGGAGTATGTTGATATAATGGATTTCTTGTTACAGTACTAATTCATCAAAGGAACATTGTGTCACTGATAGACCAACCCGTAGGTAGTTTGATTATAATGCTCGTGATTCTCTATGGGTTTCGGGTTGAGCTGACATCTAATAGCTCTGGGACAAGGCTCATCTGGAGAAGTATCACAATTAGGAGGAGTTGACGTTTATATTTCAAAGCCTGCCGACTATCCACATACGCCATCGAAACTGCTACTTTTCTTGACCGGTGCCACGGGTCTTCACTCAACCAACAATCAAATACAAGCCGACAGGTATGCGAAAGAGGGATTCCTAGTCGTCTTACCCGACATGTTTTCCAATGACCCATTACCTGGTTCAGCGACATACTCCGAAGAAAAAGATGTATCAGTTATCGAACAAATCAAAATGCGTGCAGCAGAAACCGCGAAGAGCTTTTTGATCGATATGTGGCTAGCGCGGCAGACTCCCGAAAAGGTTCTCCCGATAATCCACAAAGTCCTAGAAGCTGCGAAAGACGAATTTGCAGATGCCATAGCAAACGGCGGCGGAATATACTGCGTCGGCTACTGCTTTGGAGGCAGGATGACTTTACTATTGGCGGGCGAGAAGCCCGATACTGTTGCTTGGGGGCAGCAAACGACTGATGAGGAAGCTGGTGTCGTCAAGGCTGGACCCTTCATCAAAGCCGGTGCAATAGCTCATGCGACTCTGGTAACCCGGGAGGATTTCGAAGGAACAAAGTCTCCAATCGCATTCGTTTGCGTCGAGAATGACCAACTTTTCGCGGACGAGATTAGGGAACATGGAGAGAAGCACCTTAAGGAAAACAATGTTGAGTGCGAGTTCAAGACGTATCCTGGAGTCCCACATGGGTTTGGAATAGTGGGAGAGTACGAGGACGCCAAGATCAAAGTTGCTCAAGCGGAGGCTTTTGATCAAATGCTTGCGTGGTTGAAAACTCATTAGCCGCGGAATTATTGTTGGCGTTATGCATTTATTTCAGGGAACATTACCAGTAAAACGTCTGGGAAGATCGTCATAAGAGCAGTCTTTACTTTTGGAGATCCTTTTCACATTCACAACCAATACCCAGCTTTGAAACTAGCTTCCAAACATCGAAATTCTGCAAGTCCTTTATAATCTCATCACAATATATCTCACTTCTATTTTTTTTCTGCTAGCTCAAAAGGCACAGATGGATAAATTGCATGTTGAGTGTCAACGTGGTGGAGGACAAAGTCTGACCTATATGAGCGTTGTCACGGAATTAAGACGTGGCCACGAAACGCAACCAAATTTTCCTCCCTATCTTTGAAAGCCAATTCGTTGATGCACTAGCAGTAGTAAAACCTATATTTGGGCTCGTGGGGTCAGCCTCATTGTCAATGCTCTGGAGACTCCAATGGAGCCACCAAAGGCATGTAGGGAGCGTGAAACATCGGTGCTTGGTTCCAGTCGCGAGCATCGTGTTTCTCAACACCAACCTTACACATAAGACCCCGACCAGACCCAAAGCGTCCACTTGCAAATCAAGCGTTATCTTCTACCCCACCCAAAGATGATGTCTCCTACAAAACTCTCCCCAGAATAGGTCACGACCCGCTGGGACCCTTCACATTGCCGAATCGTAGCGCCAGACCCTGGTCGGCTGAAACGCCCCAAGCTTCAACAGGCTTGCTTGGAACTCCCGCTCTATGGTAACACGATGATCACAGGCAGGGGATCTGTTGCTTGTATCCTTTGCCGAGCAATGTGGCGGCGATTTGAGGAAGTCATAAGCGTGGCGACCTGCTTTCCCTCTTTTTTGAGGTTGGGCGATTTCTGGTTATCTCATTTCTTACGGCCTCCTGGAATCGTTTTCGTTATTTTCTTGAAAAATCTCCTGGCGAGAAGTTTTTGAAATGCAGTATATTTATTTAATAGCAGTGGCAGCTGTGGCTGTGTCGTCGAGGTCAATTGGACTACGTTCTTGTAAGATATGACTATTACTTTCACGTCATCTCAAGTTTGCATAATCTACACTTTAGATGATGAATCATCTAGAAAACTTTGGTGTCATCATTTTTATTTCTTGAAATTGAGTTACGAGTTTAGTCTAGACTCGTTGCAAGGAGAAAGCGAATACATCCAACAAGTCACAACTTCCCAGTCTTTTCACACTGCATTCAACATATATCTTCAATCACTAACACTTACCAGCAATCGAATCCACCTCGCCACCACCCCTACACTCCTCAATCGATTCCCAACCCTCCACTCCCCAACGAGCTAGCCAATGCCACTTTACACCACCCCAACACCGCCCCATCACCCTCTCCGCACCTGCCTCCTTCATCAAACCTAATGACCCGCAAGCACCACTGCAAAGCATTCCCAACTCGGGATCCTCCAACCCTTCCTCCCGGATCCCGGGCTCGGCTTGGACGCATATCGCTACCCTCCTCATGAAGTATATGGAGGAGAAGCAGAACACGATGCAGACGCTTGATCTAGGACGTATTCTGAACGATGAGGGACTTGAGGGAGTGATGTTGGGGATTGTGTATTCTTCAGCAGTTGGGGAGGGAAGGGAAGGGAGGGAGGGGTTAAGGGTCAAGAGGGATAATTCGATTCCGGAGAGTTGGAGGTGGAGGAGGGAGTGTGTGTTGAGTGCTGTGCATGAAGTGGAAAATAGCAAGCAGATGGAGGGGGTACTGGATATTGCGGCTGATGAGAAGGGGGAGGGGGGTGGGAAAGTGAGTTTTTTAGTGTATCGCGTTGATTGAGTGCCAACGCGACAAGTTGGTTCAATTCCGTGGGATTCAAGAGAAAGGACTTTAACCCTTGAGGATGAAGGGACAGAAGAGAGGCTACCTGTATGCCTGTATATTGGAGTTTTGGTGCTATAAGGATCACCACACTTTGGGTCTGAAGCCAACCCCTCATTTGGCGTTGTTGGTATTAGAAGGGACCGGTCACTCATTAGATTTCGGAACAAGGCGCACAGGCGCAAGATTTCGAGCAGACATTAAAACGAAAACAATCGCAAAATATCTGATTTTGCGCTCGCAGTTTGTTCGTATTACACCCAATGACTTAGAGAGACTCAATCAAGTAGAGGTCGGGAAGTTCTTTCAATTCACTTCTATGACAGCTAAATGAAGAGATTTGAATGTAATTAACTCAAGCTCAGGCAATCGCTTCCAGAAGTGCCTCTATTGCACCACTGTTAATAAATTTTGTCTTGCCGAACCCCATTTCACCTGTTTTCCCACACCATCATCCCAACTACTCTCAAACCCTCGGTTGTCCAGCATCACTCCGGAGAATCTAAGTTTCGAGAGAAGAAACGGAGGCAGATCTCACAAGAGGTATGCCATTGAGGAATGCAACAAAACCTCAATCTCTCATTCCAACTCCCTCCACACTCACCGATTATCCAGCACAGCTCCAGGAGATTTAACATTTAAGAGTAAGAGCAGAGAGAACTTTGATCCGAGGCGGCGATGTTTTGCCATGTGACAAAACTCTGGGCTCTTGTGGCAACTATCATTTGTGCTTGATAGCTCAAAGCTCAAATTTGGCAATTTTTAGCCTCTAAAATTACAAATATCTATAATACTCTAGGTAGCATCGATTCTATAATGATAGAAACTTGGCGTCTGGCATTATGTCTCAAAGCTCAGCTCTATAAAGCAAACGCAATAGGGTGTTAAAACAACGTGGGCCTAGCCTTTTCCCCTACCTTTTGATCAATTACATGTAGTATTACACTGCAAATTCATACATTGAAGTAGAAGACTCTATTCAATTGCACTGCTATATAATTCTTGGGTTGACCAAGAAGTCGGATATCTATGTCTCTCTATACCGAGAGGAAACTTTTGCAGACCATGCATACCTTATAGTTTGTCTGTCTGAACGCCGCTGTTGAAGATGCTAACGATGCCATGACATACACACAACGTTGAGGATGTCCCCCATGCCCCTCGCTCATGTGTTGAATTTCTAAACTCCCAAAACGCCGCAGGATGAAAGTGAAATTTATAACTCGAAGGAAAATTGGGGTGCTTCGAAGGACGCTCAGAAGAGACCATCAATCTCTGCTGTCTCGGTGTCGACGTCAACATTGAGATATCCAGGGGCAGTTGGGAGACCAGGGATAGTTTGAATATCGGCTGCTAGTGCATACCTGTAAGAGTTAGCTAGGGTTTTGTCAAGACGGCTTCGTGAAACTTACAGATATCCTGCACCGGCCGCCAATCGCACATCTCTGATAGGCACAGTGAAGCCAGTAGGAGCACCCTTGAGGTTCGGATCATGTGAGAGCGAGTACTGAGTCTTAGCAATGCAGATAGGAAGGTTGCCAAAGCCTTGTTTTGTATAAGTGTCCACCTTTTTCTGCGCAACCTCACTGAATTCGACTTTGTCAGCACCGTACATCTGCTTTCCAATGGCTTCGATACGGCTTTGGACATCCCCGTCGAGGCTGTAGAGGAGCTTGAAGTTCTTCTCCTTCTCACTTGCAGCAATGACACCCTTTGCGAGGTCAACGGCACCCTTTCCGCCTTCGGCCCAGTGATTAGCCTCAATGGCGTCTTCTGCACCAGCGGCTACAGCTTCCTCGCGGATGACCTCGATTTCGGCTGGGGTATCAGTCTCAAATTTGTTGATAGCAACCACGACGGGAACACCGTATGACTTGGCATTTGAAATGTGCTTCTTCAAGTTGACACACCCCTTGCGGAGAATCTCGACGTTTTCTTCACGATACACTTTGTCGAGCGCAGCTCCGGGAGCAATAGGAGGTCCGCCACCGTGGACCTTCAGTGCTCGGACAGTGGCCACTACAACAATGACATCCGGCACCAAGCCCGAAGAGCGGCACTTAATGTTCATGAAGCGCTCGCCTCCCATAGTGAAGTCGAAGCCAGCTTCTGTGATCACGAAACCGGTCTTCTCGTTGTGGTTCTCATCCGGCTCAGTACCAGCAAGTTTCAGGGCAAGCTTGTCGGCTAAAACGGAGCTAGCTCCGATACTGATGTTTGCAAATGGTCCAGCGTGCACGAAGACTGGTGTACCTTCTAGAGTTTGCATGAGATTGGGCTTGATAGCATCTTTCATCAAGGCAGTAAGAGCACCGCCAGCACCAATGTCGTCGCAAGTAACAGGATCTCCAGCTTTGGAAGATCCGATGACCATTCTGCCTAGCCTTTCCCTCATGTCATTGAGGTCGTTACTCAAAGCAAGAATAGCCATACACTCGCTGGCAACCGAGATGTCAAAACCAGTCTCACGAGTCTGGCCCTTCTCAGTTGGTGCAGTACCAACTGTTATGCCTCTTAAGTGACGATCATTGACATCGAGGACTCGTCGCCAAGTAATGGTTGATGGATCAATGTCTAATCTTGCAAACTGATTAACCTCCTCCTCAGTGAGCTCGTTTGGATCAGTTTTGGTAATGCCTAGCTTTTTCAAGCGACGGAACATAATTGGTTGAAATTCGCGCTTGCCCTTCTTTGTTGGGACGAGGCGATTAAAGAGTGCTCTATCTTTCTGGGTATTTTCGTGGAACATTCTTGTCTCAATAGCAGCTGCTAGGAGATTATTGGCGGCTGTGATAGCATGGATATCACCTGTCAGATGGAGGTTGAATTCATCCATAGGAATGACCTGACTGTAACCTCCTCCTGCAGCTCCCCCCTTGATGCCAAAAGTAGGTCCTTGACTCGGCTGACGAACGTTTGCAAACGCAATACGGCCGAGATGTGCTCCAATAGCTTGAGTAATTCCCATAGTGGTGGTGGATTTTCCTTCTCCAAGAGGTGTTGGAGTAATGCCAGTGACAACAACATAACGGCCATTTCGGCGGTGCTCGAGGCGTTTGAGAAGATTCAAGTCGACCTTAGCCTTGTACGCACCATAAGGCTCAAGTTCATAACCTGCAATACCAATTTCCTTGGCAACATTGGTGATCTGCTTTGGATGCTGTCCTCGAGATATAGCAATGTCTGACGGAACTGGGTTTTGAAGCTTTAGAGGAAGGGGAAGGATGGCTCTTGCTTTTTGGCGATTGAAATATGATGTCGCTGAGTCCACCACATTCTGTAGCAACATAGCGACAGTCATTGGTCCAACTCCACCGGGAACTGGTGTGATCTGGGAAGCGACCTCGGAGGCACTGACGAAGTCGACATCACCAACAAGTCTCTGTCCGGATTTCTTGGTGTCATCAGGTATATAGTTGGTCCCAACGTCAATTACGACAGCTCCGGGCTTGAGCCAGTCGCCCTTAACGAAACCTGGCTGTCCAATTGCAGCTACTACCACATCGGCGAGTTTCACGATGTTCTCAATACCCTCAGTGTGGGAATGGCAGACAACCACGGTAGCGTTAGCGTTCTTGAGAAGGTAGCTGACGGGGCTGCCGACAATATCACTACGACCAAGGACAACAGCGAACTTTCCCTTCAATTCTACACCGGCTTCTTTGAGCAGAACCATCACACCTTTGGGAGTGCATGGTGTGAAGAGTGGTGATCCTCCACGTTTCGCCAGCTCTCCAATGTTGGTTGTGCCAAAACCATCGACATCCTTTTCGTCTGCGACTGCCGAGGTGATATCATACTCAGAGAAACCTTTGTCTTTGGGTAGCGGGAGCTGAACAAGAATACCGTGAATCGCAGGGTCATTATTTAGGCGATGGATGGTCTCGATGAGTTCGGCTTGGGTGATAGCTTCGGGAAATTGTAATAGTTCACAGTCGATATTTGCCTCTTGTGCTGCTTTCAACTTCATGCGCACATAGGTTGCTGTGGTTGCAATTAGTACTCGAGTAGTATACCAAAAGACATTCGAAGTGAACTTCAAGCCGAGGAATATGCTCTAAATATCTTCGTACAAAAGATTCTTGAGACCCAAGCTCCGCTCATTCTTCTTCGTGTTTGAACAATGAATGTACAGGTCTCAACCCCCAAGCTAATTGACTCCGCAGACATCTGACATTTTCATCGTCTCATTTGCCTCTTCTGCTAAGAGAATACCAAACGTCTAAAGACAAGACAAGACAAGACACGATTTCTTACAAGAACCCAGCAAGAGAGGAAAGTGGATATATAAAATACGTTGTGCTGCCATGGACAGGTAGAAGATATACTCACTTGAATCTGACCTATCGCCAACCTGAATGATCTTGAGGGAAGGCTTGTACCTCGGGTTAGACTTCTGCGCAGCCTCGATTTCCGAACGCAGTCTCTCACGAATGGATTTCGCTGTCGCCGTACCATCAATTTTAGTGGCCGTCATTGTTGCTGTTGTTAAAGAAAATGACCTTGATCGTGAATTCGAGATTGATAGAAGGGGCGAGGCAGAGGTGGGGGTCCAAAGTGTTGGCGGGAAAAAAACACCCCGCGATTTTCCAATGGACGAGGCTGAGACTGGAGAGTGAAAAGACCGAATTGGGGCAAGAAATCCAGACCTTGACCGCAAGCTTGTTGACGCAATAGCCGTTGAAGCGCGAGTCGAAACGGCCGAATAGGGAGAATGGCGAAGGCTAAGAAGCATGAATATTCGAGCGTGCGACACTGACTCTTTCCTGTGATTGCAACATCGCGTGAGCATCCTGATGATCCGTTCGCGCGATAAAGAGCTTTCCCTTTTCAGTAGGTGACGCTACACGGAATTAGAAAAGAATAGTGAATGCCAATTGGACGATCGAGCTTCGCCGCAGAATGGAACAAGCACCGCCGGAAGTGAGGATCAGTCGCAAAGACTCATACAAATTTTAAGCGTGTCCTGAAATTAGGTTAGAAACACTCGGAAAAGTTTTCGAAGACCACCCAAGTAGATTTTAATGACTCTTATGAGTCAATGCCAATAATAGCGCCTCCGTTCCCTTTACAACATCGGCAACATCGCATTTTTCCAGTACGCCATTTGGCTCATTTCATCTTAGGGTCCTCCCAGCTTGGCCCAAGTAACCCAGCGGGCAGAAACGCCCCGCTCTTCCTGATTGGCTGCGACTCCCACGACCAGACTTTCAACTTTGTACGGCGCCCCGCGAACTTTTAGAGAACAAGGACGAGGAGCCGCAGTTGAAGAATAAATACACACTTCCCCGTGCATTCAGGAAGAGTTCTACATAACACCTGAATCGCAAGTATGAGACCCATTTTGCTGCAGGGACACGTAAGTTTACCATGCGACCTATATAGGACATCACTAACGGTCTTTGCAGGAGCGTGCGCTCACCCAAATTAAGTTCGTAATCGATTTTTAAATACAGGCGCAAGATATCCATACTAATGATCTGGTAGATACAACAGAGATGGCGATATCATCTTCTCGACTGCGAAAGATCAACACATTTGCGCGTGGTTCGCGCACAACGGAGAGCGATTAGGAACATATCATGGACACCAGGGAGCTTTGTGGACGGTGGATGTCGACCCAACCAGTACTTTGATTGCAAGCGGCGCCGCGGACAATACCGTTCGATTATGGGACATCAAAAGTGGCAAGTGCTTGAAGGTCTGGGATTTCAATACCGCTGTCAAGAGAGTCGAGTTCAACGAGGATGGTTCGAGACTATTGGCTGTGACGGAAAAGCGAATGGGTTTCCTGGGCACGATCGTGGTTTTGAACATTGACTTGGACCCCGAGGCAGAGCAAGACGACGAGAAAAAATTGGTTATTGAATGTGAGGAAAGTAAAGCCACTGTTGCTGGATGGAGTTACTTGTCCAAGTACATTATTGCTGGTCATGAGGACGGAACAGTATCACAATATGATTCGAAGGTGCGGTCGCCACACTGGATTAGTGAGATGTTTTATTGACGATGTTTCTAGACTGGAGAACAACTTGATAACACTCAAGTCCACGATGTCGACGGACTGATCACGGATCTCCAATGGTCTCCAGATCGGACATACTTCATCACTGCATCCAAGGACAAGACAGCAAAGGTACTGTAGCACTTCGTCTCTTTATGACTTTTTCTGACAGATTTCGGCCTCTAGCTCGTCAACGCCCGCGATCTCGAAGTCATGAAGACCTACCCAACCAACACCCCGTTAAACAGCGCCGCCATCACCCCTAAAAAGGATTTTATCATTCTTGGAGGTGGTCAAGACGCAATGGAGGTCACCCAAACCGCAGCTCGCCAAGGTAAATTCGAAGCACGTTTCTACCACAAGATCTTCGAAGAGGAAATCGGCAGAGTCAGAGGTCACTTCGGCCCTTTGAACACAGTCGCTGCGGATCCTCAAGGCAAGGGTTATGCAAGTGGTGGTGAGGATGGATATGTCCGTGTACATCAATTCGACAAGGGATATTTCGACTTCAACTACGAGGTTGAGAGACAGGCGAGGGCAGCTATGCAACAGTAATTGTTTCGGGTACGAATTGATGAGATTGCATTTACCGGCGTTATGGCTCCATCAAAAGGCTTGTAGACTTTGCTGCGAGATAAAGGCTGTCATGCAATAAATTCCTCAATTGACTTTGCCTCTTGTTCCAAAGCGAAGCATAGTCACCGCTCTCTGAAGTGAGATCTTCGGTTTCAAGAGTAATCAAGCAGCGGCAAGTTACCAATCTCATCGGCACATCCTCTCATCAACCACCGTCTCACTCAAAATACCTGTCTAATATTCTCGTATCTTCCCAATCAACCGAACTCGCTACTCCTTGATACCCCCCAATAAGCGAGTCGGCCAAGAGTTTGTTCCGCTCGCCGAGCCACTTTGTGCTCTGTTGGACTTTGTGAACATAGTGCATATAACAATTCTCACTCGAATATAACCTAAATTATAAATCAGAATGTTCAAATGTCTCCGTTGTTTGACCGCCTGGAAATTATTTCTTTTATGGACCGATGTTCCAAGTCTGCAGAGCTGCATTATAAGCAATTTTGCCCCGCTGTCGTCATATTTAACCCCGCCATGAATCCCACTTCAATATCTCCTGGCTTGTGTACTTGCGACGACATACTTAAAGGGTCAATTGATTGACTAACTATTTGAAGCTAATATACTCCTCATCTCTAAATAAAGCAGACACGAAATAGAACAGCTCGAATCTAGCAGTCATGTCTGAAATGCGTGCTGTCGGTACGTCTTCTCCCACTTCACCATGAACAGCTCTCCTAACAGCCGACAGACATAAAGGATGGCAAAGGACCAGCCTCCTCTCTCCACATCACCTCGATCGCCAAACCCACAGCCCAAGATGGCGAGGCTATCGTTAAGATCAAAGCCTTCGGCTTGAACCGCATGGACCTATTGCAACGCGAAGGCCAATACCCAGTCCCTCCTCAGGCACCGAAGACCCTTGGTGTTGAATTCTCCGGCACCATTGAAAGTTTGAAGGGTGATAGTGGAAAAGAGTCTTTCAAGGAGGGAGATGAAGTTTTTGGTTTGGCATACGGAGGCGCATATGCGGAGTGCATTGCCGTAGACATGAAGATGCTGTTGAAGAAGCCAAGCCATCTGAGCTGGGAGGAAGCAGCCGGTGTTCCTGAAGTTTGTGATCTTTTTCCATTAAATCAGAAAGACAGTAGATATTGACAAGAACGCAGACATGGATAACAGCAACCCAAGCCCTCCATCTTATCGGCGAATTCACAGCTGGCAAGTCAGTCCTCTGGCATGCTGGTGCTTCCTCAGTCTCCATCGCCGGCATCCAACTCTCCAAACTAGCCGGTGCCGCCTCCATCTACGTAACCGCCGGCTCGCAAGAAAAGATCGATTTCTGCGTCAACGAACTCGGCGCCACGGCTGGCTACAATTACAAAACGCAAGATTGGAGTAAAGAAATCCTCGCCGCCACGAATGGAAAGGGCGTAGACATCATCATCGACTTCATCGGACAGAATTACTTCCAAGGCAACCTCAACGCCGCAGCGAAGGATGGAAGGATTGTGGAGTTGGGGTTTATGAGTGGGGTGGTGTTGAAGGAGGGGGTTAACATTGCGCCTTTTATTATGAAGAGGTTGAGGTTTGAGGGGAGTAGTTTGAGGAGTCGGGACGTGGAGTATCAGGGGAAACTGAGGGATAAGCTTGAGGAGTATCTGCCTAAGTTTGAGGATGGGACGCTAAAGCTGTTTGTTGACAAAGTGTTCAAGTGGGAGGAAGTAGTGGAGGCACATAGGTATATGGAGGCGGATGGTAGCAAGGGGAAGATTATCTGTACGATTGGTTAGAGGGGGTGATCAAGCGGATGGAAGTGACAGGCTACCCGTAGGCAAGAATATCCTAAAGGTTCGATAGAAAAAGATAGTTTAATTGAAGAGAATAGACCTTTGGTTCTCATGTGAAAGCATATACAGAACTTGCTTCTAATACAGTCAAGAAGGCCACGAGTTTCAGCAAGTGCGACATCAGTTTCAATCTCCCTCGGAGCACAAGAAAATATACAATTTAAAGATAACAACTACGCTACCAAATCTCAACCCATATTTGCTCAACCCAAAGTCTATTATCTTACACTTACACACCTTAATTCTTTTCTGTCCCCCTCGACTCCTCTTTACAACAATTAGTACCTTGACCCTCTTAAACAACCCAACATCCTCACCGGGGAGAAACCCAGCAGGGAATGAATATGTACCCTTTGCTTAACAAGGAGATATTTTACCTGTACAACCACTAAGCAACAGCAGTGTCGCTTTTTCATATGATAAATATCTTTACAGAAGACCAAAAAGGCATCAAATATGTCAAATGATTCACCGCTAGTGATGGATATGTTAGCTGCTGTCAGTATAATTATTAGTAAACTACGTCTATGGAGGAAATATATTATAAGCATTTTCATCACTAGAAGATTGGAAATAAGTCTTGAATCTTATGCAAAGGTGGAATGTCCTATTGTATTTCTACCTCTCCAAAGCTAGACTATGCAATCTAGTCAGCCTTGGAAGAATTGTACACTATCATGAGACATTAACCCAGACGCCACATTTCTCTCATGGACAAAAAAAAGAAGAGCGCTCCTAACCATCATGAATACTCGCAAAGAGGAAGTCGAAACTCGTAACATCCAACCTCCAATCTGACAAACTCCGTCAATTTACATAGGCATTCCCACCCCATACAACTAGGAATATCATTAAGGATTAGGAATTACTCTCCGCGTCCCTTATGACTTCCCATTCGCTCAATGGAACTCATTATCCCGCCACTCCTATATCCCATTCCACTTCCCGGTCTCATGCCCTGCGAGCTTCCGCTGCGACTTCTCTCGCTACTGTTGCTGCTAGCTGGCATGCCGAAGCCTCCCCTGCCAATACGGCTCTCTCCAGCTGATGGCTTAGGAACGCCAGTGGGGGCTCGTAGACCTGAAGCTCGGGAGATGCTGCCTCGGAGATTCTCGACAGCCGACTGTGGCCGTTGTGGTTTGGGTGAACTCGTGCTAGGTGTGTTGGCGGGCGGTGCTGAGTTCATCTCCGCTAGCATGTCGTCGAAAGCCGCTACTAAAGGTATCATCTCGTCCACTGCTGTGACAAGTTTGCTTTTCTCAACTCTCTCTTCGTCTAGCATTTTTCGAAGCTCTGTGTTGTCATGCTTGACGCTTTCAACCACTTGAATGAGACCTTCCAATTCAGCCTCCAGTTCTTTCGTCTTCGCATCTCGAGCAGCCTGCCTCTCCACATCCTCGGCAACCTCTTCGGCACTCTTCGGTTCAACCCTGGTCATGGTTGTATCGCGGCCCAATCTCAATTCTTCGTTCTCTTTACTCAGGTCCTCCACCTGGTTCTCAAGCTCTGTGACTTTCCTGTCCCATCTTCGCTCGTAACTCTTTTTTAATGCCGCAACTTTAGTCTCGTGCTTGTCTTTATACAAAGTGTGAAGCTCTCGTGAAACCTTTTCTACTGCCAGCTCGACTGCCCTACCACCACCACAACTACAATCGCCAGCCTTGGTATCATTACTGTCCGCATTCGTTGTCGTTTTGCCAGCCTTCATGGCTGCCAATTTGCTCTCAGCTTCCTGGGCCATCACTTCAGCCATCTCTCTCCTCCGTTCGGTCTCATCTAAACGACCTTCAAGTTCATCTCGCTCTCTTTCACCATGCAATATCTCTTCTTTCACATTTCTCAGTACTGCCTCCATCTCACGCCCACGTTTCTCCCATTCTTCCTTCTCAATTACAAGGCTCTCTTTTGAGTCTCGCTCTTCACGAACTAATTCCATGCTCTCACCCACACGTTTCTCAGCATCGCCCACCGCAGTTTTCAGGGAGTTGACTTCCGCCTCCTTACCACTCAAGGATGCCTTCAAGCTGCTAATTTCAGAAAGAAAGCCAGATTTTAGACTTTCTAATTCTCTGGGTGTGATGGTAGGCATGCTCCTAGGAGTTGGTGCTGGCGGTATATCAAAATCAAGGAGGTTTGACATGTTATTTCGATTGACTGATGGCGTGGCCCATGGCATGTCTGTCGAGCTCTTCGACGGTGAATGTCTTCCGCTCCTAATCGGCGACTGGCGCAGGCGACTAGAGAAATTGTTATTGAATTGCTCTGTAAAATCCATCAAGTTCGTTTCATCTTGTGTTTGCTCGAATTTCTGTCCGCGAGCTGTTGGGGTTGGAGAATAGCTGCTGACTGGACGTCGAGCCGCAGCTGGGGTGCTTATTATATTTCGTCTTGGTGTAGGTCCCAATACAGAGGGTTTCGCAGGGGTGTGGCCGAGCTTTGCGAACATCGTCAAGTCCGGCACCGCTGAAAAATTGCTGAACGTGCTAACCATTGTATCGTCCATATTGACCTCGTCGCCACGTCCAGGTCCTAAGCTTGTCAAGGTATCCTCAGCAACGATATCTTCATTCTCACTATCTCCATCCTCCAATATCTCAATGGCTTTAGTAAGGCCTTCGTTATTTCGCAGAACGTCATCGATACTCAGAGATCTCTCGACTGGAGCAGGCTTGGTTTCGGTTGGTGCTGGCGAGGAGGGCTTCACAGGGAATCTTTTATCTGGCGATGACATCTTTCGAGGACTCTTAAGGTGGTCTGATGCTTTTCTGGGTGATGAGGTGGTCGATATCGGTGTTGTGCGGCTCTTGAGCATTTTCAGGGGCGATGTGACCTCGCGATCAACAGGACTCTTTGAGCTCAATCGTAACGTCTTAGTCGGCGAGACATTTTCCACATTAGCTTGATCCGAGACATTTGCGACAAAGGGAGAGCTTGGAGGCCCGTCGCTTTCGTTATCAGAAGTTGTCTGTGTGTAACTGATGACCTCGTAGTCGTCCTCGCGCGAGGTCTCGAGCGGTTTGGTTGCGTTGAGATCCATGACACCAAGTTCAGAGAGCGCTGCCATTCCAAGGAGCAAGATGCCAAGCTATGTTGATTGATCGATAACGCAGAACTTGCGGAGATCGTGATGGCGCGAGATATTCTGTTCGTTGGTGTTTGAGGAGAAGTAATTTCACTAGGGTTTGTTTACTTTAGGTTGTTTACGCTAAGATTTGGTGCAGGGGCGGCTGAACTTCGGCCACATACTTTTTCTTGCAACGAACATGCTCGTTCTGTCCCATCCAAACATTAGAAGAAAAATGCAAGAGTGCATAACCAAAATCTGCGCACATTTCCGATGTCTCCCTGATTTCAAGCTACTATTGAGAAGAGAGGAGCAGAAACGTTTCTCCTCTACTACTTTCTCAGAGCGTTTGACTCAGTGCCCCTGGAAAATCACAATAATTTCACTGCATTTTCCTTCCAAGTATTGAATAAGTTAAGTTTGATACATATTAAGCCGTTTTGCCTCGTGTTCTTAAAAATGATTATCATCAAAGCACATGATCTCATACCTCAGGATTCGCTATACAACAAACAACTCCAACTTAATGCGTTCCCTCCTGTCCCAATGCTTCTAATCCCATCCAATTCTAATCGTGCCTCCCAAATGCCGAATTCCCTTACGGTTCTCCTTTTATAATACCCGAAGTCGAATAAACTCGAAAGATGCTCCAGCAATAGCTTGAATCAGCTTCCTATCTCAGGACCCTGTGAATAAGCTGAGCTTGTCTTCTACTTGAACATTGAATATATGCTTTTCTGTCCCTTTGCTGCCACTTTGAGATTCGTGAACTGCGTCTCTGGAAGTCTCTTGCCAGTTTTGATACTTTCCAGAACCCTTTGACTTGTTAACCTATTTTCAATTTACAACAAGCTTAGGCACTTACCACTCAACGCCCACATATCTCACACCACAACCGCCAACCCTTCGTATTTCTTTCTCCATCTTCTCTCCTGCTAAGCCTCCGCCAGCACCAATACCCTGAGGTCCAGAAGGACGACCAAGTATCACATGCGTGACCTGTCTCCGGCCAAGATGAAGGGACACCTTAGCACCATTCTCCGCCAAAACATGCTTGAGTTTATGGTCTGAGATGTGCGGATGTGTACTACCGTTGATGTAGATCACAAGTCCGTGGAATACCCCCTTCTTCTGATTTTGCTTCATTTCTTCTTTTAGATCATCTTCTTTCATTCTTTTCTTCATCAATTTCTCCTCTTCGGTTAAAGTCGCTATCAAGGATGAGCTAAGGAATACAATGATTGCTTCTGTGGCATACCATTTCCTTGCTTGCCTGTGAGCATATCTTCTACGCTAACTCTCCCCCTTTCACGCACGTCCTTTGGTATAAGCGCCTTAAGATTTTCGTCCCAATCTTTAGATCCAGCACCTACGGTGTCAGAGATTCTCTTTCCTCCCGTCTCCCCGCCCTTGAACTGGTAGGATAATTTCATGTTCCTTGACTGCCGCCATCCTGTTGATCCCCCAAAACGGTTCTCAGCTCTTTGATGCCCAGTTGAGGATGAGTTCCATGCATCGAAATAGGCTCCAAATTTTGGTTGTGCAGCGGGTGGCACTTTCGATGTAGGAGGCGCCATTGTGGAAGTATCACTAGTCAGGTGATGGTAGTGTTGACAACTGAGGTGGCCATGTCTGAAGGCGACTCTTGCGCAAGCTTCTTCTCGATTGTTTTACCTTGACGTTGACATAGTTAAGTTGCGATAATTAAGGCATGACGTTGGTGTGGTAACGTGGTAACGCGCGGTATCACGTGGAATGGCTCCACTGCCTTGCCGGACATCGCTTAAGCAGAAGCTCTGCCCATGTGTAGGATTTCTGCACGATACAACAACTGAATTGCCTAAATCGCCGCACACATGAATGCGGAATGGCATGAGTATTGTCGATCTATTTGATCTTCGAAGGATTCCAGCTCAGCCTTCGCTACGCAGGGATGTCTGGATATTTCGTGCCGTCTGGTCTGATTCGATCCTTATCCAGAACCCTTCAAGCCTCCGTTCCAATTCAGTCGTCATTCCGGTATCATCGACACCGTCCGATAATATCTTCGCCAAATGTCTGCGCTGTATCCAAGAAATAAGGCATTGTCTTCTCGTCACAATCGTAGTCGCAATTACCGTCTTAGTATTCATCAAGCAGACTCGCGTGGCCGTCGCACACATATTTATGAGTTTTACAGCAGAGGCTTCAGACGCACACATGCAAGCACCCGTTCATTGTGCAGACTCTTGCAGACCACCGATTATCTGCACAATCGTTGTCAGATCTGCTTCAATCGAGCTGTCTGTACGGAGCTCCCACGCAGCTATGTCGTGCGTGAGAGCTGATGCTCGGCCACCTCCATGCAGACAGCTGGCGTGCGCAGTCAATCCACCATCCTCCCCACATACGGAACGCACAACCATCACGCCTATTGCGTACTTGATTTTGATACTATCGTACTCGACCATCAATATTATTCCACTCGAATCTTCCTAGAATCTCTACTCTTGAGGGATTTGTCTCTCTTCGGCAAAGGAGTCAGGAAAACCCCACTTTCAATATGGAAACACAGTAACGAGTGGCCGTAGATCCAACCATCCTCCGAGTACTTCCTCAGGTCGCCTCTAAGAAGGTGCTACAGGCTTTTAATATCGCAGCCGCTGGTCTCATGCACTAACAATATAAACCTGAGCGAGTTTTGCATCCTTTGGGACACGAGGTTTCACAAGTTCGTCAACGACTTTGAGCAGTACCAGCCATGGTCACGAGAACGGCAACTGATGGAGACATCCAGAGTCCATACTCACTCGCTCAACATGGTGCCTCCGAAAACGGGAGTATCCGCGCCTACACTAAAGCCCATTCATTCGATGCTCATACCACTCCCCCGCTTATAGATTGTATGTGACGGGGATCAGGATGACGCTCCCAAGCAGGGGTGAGGAAGACGGTAATATGGGGAAGGATTGAGGCTATATCTGAAAACTCTTGAAGAGGGTGGTAAGAACCTCGAAAGGGTTGCAGCGAACACGACGTCGAAGACAGGTTTAATTCCTTCGCGAGCAGCTTCTGAGCTACGACAGCACTATCGATCCTCTTCCTTCAGCGAACCTTTTACGCCAACCTTGAACCTACGATTACACCAGAAAACTTAGTCAAATCTAGGCTCGGGACCCCCCACCGGCCCATTCCGTGACTCGCGCATGGGGGTGGCCATATTACAACGAGTTAATGGGTTCAACATCATTCTATGGCACACGTTCAAGTGAGAAACGTGCGATTCGGTGGATTTGTGGATGCCGATTCTTTGTCGCTTGAAAACGACCTTGAGCCGTCTGACGAATCTCTCCTTAAAGTTGCTCATTGTGGGGACGAACCAATGACGTGAGGGAATTAATGAGGATCCGCGAAGGGCGGTGAAGGCACGCTAAGAAAAATCAACTCTGATAGACTTGGTTGGTCGTCCTTTGACCCTTCAATCGCTGCCCCGAAGAAGAGTTCGTTTTGGAGAGTGTCTTTCCGGTTTGCTTGAGACACTTTGGCACCGCCTGACTTCGATTCATTTCGAATGTCCCACAAACACAACAAACGAACTTTCACCAAGGTCAAGCCCTCTTCGAAGTGGCCGGGAAACGTTCGCAATCTCGAGATGTCGTGCGTTGAAGTATGCTACTGTTGATTGGTTCGGGACGCCACAAGTCATGCAATTTAGCCAAGGACGTACGATGTGCATTATCCTTGCTTCAAAAGAAACGGACCGTTAGCCGCGCTTGCATCTCTCGATTTACTTTTGATCCGCCTTATGAATTGCATATCAATTTGGTGTTGATGAGTCTAGAGCCCAACAAGGATGTGTTTTCCTGTTCAATCAAACATCTCGTCAGCTTCCTGATTAAAGAGGCTTCTGTTATGTTTGCTTTGATGTTCAGGCTCGCTATCTCTTCGAATTCGGGTGTTGAAGCTGCCGATTCGCTGGGCGAGCGTGTCGTGCTGTTCCTCATGCGAGGCTATCTCTCTGCACGATCCTGCGAGGCCGACGACGAATTAGACCATGATAGAACTGTTACTTGGTGTGAGGTATTCAGATACCAATCTAGACCGACGCACCTCAATTGGAAGGCCCAGTATCATTGAGGTGGTCTTCTCGCAATCCATACTCTCACGAAAATGTTCATCAAACTTAATCTCCTCCCGACGTTCTCTTCTCTGTACAGAGGCCTTGAAACGATACTATTTCAATTCATGCCGTCTTCGATATGAAAACGGGTGGGGCTGGAGGGGCTATCTGCACAGCGTATAAGTCCTTGGCGAGGATAGGCTAAGCTCGAACCTCTCAGCCCTTGATCGTGAATACTGCCTTGATAGGCATAAGTCGGTCAGCTGTGTCGAAGATAATGCTTCGATAGCAAACGCCCTTGTGGCTGGAGTGCCGAGGACGTGCTCGTCCTCGACAACGTGGTTCACGATGATTGGGGTAGCCCAGCGCGGAGCCCGTGGCCATTTATTCGATCCTCACTGGCATTGGGGCCCTTCTGAAAAGCCGATCGGAAAGAGCTTCACAATATTTCTCTAAATAAAGCTCGATTTACATCACCCTCGTTGCACGTCACACAGTTCTGTTACAGCTGGTCGCAATCATCAGCGACCATCTTTACTGAAGGGCGATGTCGTACAGGACATCTAGATGTTCCCTCGCCTAGGCTTCCCTCGATGACAGGTGCATGAAACAGGCTAAGGACCCTTGCTCCCAACCACTCTTCTCTTCCTCCGGATCATTCATTGATTGGCTATGTTTGGGCTGCGTGTAGCCGCTCTGCATATGCAATGCAAGTGCTCTGGCGCACAGGCAGGGCCACATGTCTTTGAAGGAGCTGCAGGGACCGCTGCCGGGAGTGGGAAAAGCGAACACTGAAGGGCAGAGGGGTGGTGGAAAACTTACGACGCCAAAGCCAGGATGTTTGAAGCGGTGAGCTCGCAAACATACGTGGGTCACTTATTGCCAATGGTCCTCAGAAAGTTGTAAGACAACGTGACTCGTGGCCACCTTACAACTGGCCTTTTTACTTGAATGTTGATACCGGATCAGAAGCTGGGAATTCCGAAGAGTAGCAATCTTAACAATCCTCATGTCGAAATGCGAGTTGCACTAGGGAAAGGGCAGATGAAGACATGTGCAATTGGAGCTTCTGACTAAGAAGCACATATTCGATGAAGCCCCACCAGGCCTTCCCTTGAACCTCCCGTTCAGGATCATAATCCTCAATGCTACCAGAAACCTGACAACATATTCGAACGGGCACATCATTCACTCAATTGGGTGATGGAAGTCGAGATGGGGTCTCCTTCAGTTGGAAGAAAATATAACAGACTCGATCAGGCTGAGCGTAAGGCTCGCTTTGAACCCAATTGCTGGAACGGTAGCCTTGACGATAAAAAGAAAGCTCAGAGAATGGTTCAAACGGCATGCTGTGTCAGGTTATCGCAGTGTGTTCCTTGCGTCGTAGCGAAACTGGTCATTGCGGATGGCGTCGACTTCGAGGATCTTGCAGTTTGAACAAGGAGTTAAGGTGTGACATATCAGGATCTTCAATCTGGTGGAACACACAAAAGTGATCTGATAGTTGAAATTACTACAAAATTTGGTTTAAATGATAAGATCAAGGAATAACAGCCGATGTTTGAGGTAGCTATCTATGATGATTTCCTCGGTAGCCAATCGATCGATTTCAATTCGATCATAGCGAACAGGTCGATAACAAGTTCAGCTATGTCATGTACGTGGTATCAAAGACATACATATTCGGATTGGCTCTAGAATATTGTATTAGCCACACTAAAGAATGTCGACACCTTTGGTAGATTTTCTAAGTCCATATCCCTTCCAGCCACTATTTTTCTTTCAAAGAACGAGCTACAAGCAGATGAGCAGAAATAGTCCATGCTCCCTGCACGGAGCTTTGAATCCATGGAATCATCCCCACAGTTGCATACAGAGGAGAAAATCATGCCTGCGAGCAAGGACGCCTGTCATCGTTGCTGACCCCAATAGAGGCCTGTAAAGTGACTGATGATTGTTGGAGGGGTTGATAAGCCAGTCCCACCACGATACGAAACCCCTCATTCATTGATGGGGGCCTAGGATCTGCTAGGACTCTTTCGAAGAATCGAAGTTGATCCGGCCATTTTTAACAACTCGGCTGAGTTGAGCCAAAAATGTGACAAATTTGGTAGACAGGAATCGATGACCCCGAATGCTTTTCTGGACTTTCGCGAGGGCCTTTGCACCCCTATTGATGAATCCTTCATTCCTTGCGATCAAGATACAGATATAGTGGCCGGGGAGCAAGAATGAACGGCAACAGCTTAGCGAACCTTGGGAGTTTGGTTATTGCATCTTGGTATCAAAAAATCCGTCCAACTCCAGGATACAGAACGACTCCTAGCATTGCCGACATGGCATATGTCTGTCCAGCCTACCTGCCTTGCCGTTTAAGATTGGAGTGCATCATCACTGCACATCATCCATACCATTTGCCACTCCTCTTGATGAAGGCAATTTGTAGCACTTGCTATGTCCTCTGAAAAACGGTTGAGCGTTGCATCTGGCCGCTGCACTCCGGTTTCTGCCAACAAAAGCTTCAGCCAGGCTGCATCGCGTGGGCGAAACCTTCTGCACCGTGCGGCAAGGAGAAGTCAATCGGAGAATTCCTCTGATGAAGCTGCCTATCAGCTATTATTGTCCGCTTGTGCTCTGTGCGTTGCCTCCGGCCTGATCGCTCCGTCGACACTGCATCTGCATTGCGCTGCATAGCACGGGGCGTTTCTTACCCCATCTCCCACCACCAGCCAGTCTTCCAGACCCTGAATGTTGGGTTGAGATACGCACACAGCGCTGTAGTTTGACGACATCTTTTCCAGCAAAGGGGAATAAAACTTCAGCAGCGACCGTCTGATCGCTGGTCCGGACGTTTCTGCTGTCAGGGAGATCGCATTGCAGCGTGCCAGCGTTCGATCAAGACTTGTACGAGTAAGAAGCTCTCCACGCAGCGTACGAGCACTCTCACTGCCGAAAAACGCTTGAGGATTGCCGGAGGTCGCAGGCTCATCGCACCAGCTTATTTCTCTCTAAAGATTGGATTATGTGATGATCGACGGGAGACTCGTTGGACGTCGAGCAAGCGGCTTTCACTACGTCTTAATAAGACGCTGAATCATCAAGCGAGTATAATAACAGCAAGTTGTTAAGGGAAAAGTTTCGAACGCCATGAGGAGAATAATCAATGAATCGCTATCAACTCAGATCCAGCGTCAAGCTGCATCGGGATCAGATCCGCGGTGGCTAGAACTCACTTGCATGCTTCGCTGCCGGCGCCTCCAGGGCGATCACTCTTGTGGCCAAACGCTGCTCCCTTCAAGTCATGATCATTGCTCGTGCTCGTGCTCGCCCGTGCCAGCCCGTCCAAGCTCCCATCCGGCGTAGAGAGTTAACGACGCTGTGACTATTCCGTACAGTTGGCGCGTATACAGTACACGGTTTGGCATGCAGTTCGCACGTTTCTGTGGTGTCAATGTTCATTGTCGAAGCGTGCTGCTGGGCAGAAGTTTCAGACGGTTTGAGGCAAAGGAGAGAGGCATCTTGGACAGGTCAGATGAGTGTGCTCGAGTCGTCGACTCGTCCAATCCGTCGAGCGGGCTTGTCATGGCACGGAACAATCCTGATGAGGATGATAGATGGTTTTTGGCGTCTCACAAGGTGGGATTATTGTTTGCTGTCAAGGTCAGGAGGGTTTGCACGCCCTTGGCCGTTACTGACGAGAAAGGCCCCGAAGTTTCATGGGCCAATAAGTCATCGAAGAGACTGCTCTCCGTCTAGATTTGTACGGAGAAAGCTCTCTAAAAGTGGAGTCGAGATGATTAACGTGGGTTGTGGATCTTTTATCTTTTACACACCGAGGCGTGCCGCAAATCTAACAAGGTGTGCAAAGCGCACACGATGCCACGACGGACGCCGGTCCTTGACCACTTGGGCTTGGGAGGCTAGGACTGACCTGGAGCAATACTAGCGTGAAGGAGATGCGGTGAGGACCGTGAGGCTCATCCAGACATCTCTCTTCAATCTTCAACAAAAACATCCACCAAGATCGTCACATTGCAGCATAGCATCAACAAGGACAAAAATTCCGTAGCTCAGCATTCGTAAGGTTAGCTACCGTGCCGTTTCTTCGGTCTTTGTCACGGCTTGCTCAAAGGGGAGCCCAAAAAGGACGCGAAGGCCACTAGCGAAGACACATGCTTGTGATTCGGTCTAATTTTCTGATATCGCCTCGCTGCTAACGGGACCTAGGGACTTATCGGCGCCATGATTCTTGTCAGCAGTAATGATCACTCCGCAAATTCATCATCTTTCGATCCTCCGAGTTTCAAATGTTGGCAGTGGCCGTTTCTTAGACTGGCCAATCATGCTTCATACTAATAGATATCTATCTATTCGATTCAGATCCTATCATCTCGCCTGTAAGTGTCTCCTTTGTCTCTTTCGCTGGAATCCTTCTCGGCTACACAGCTGTTGTCGTTCCCCTTCTCATCCCTCCAGGCAAGCTCCGAAATCCACGCCGATTTCAGTTCTCTTCTCTCTGACCCTTCCATCAACTGGCGGCCTTTGGCGTGGATGATTCTCGTGCTGGGGCTCCCTGCCGTTCTTCCAGGTTGTTGAGAATAGTCCTCCTTGCTGGCAACGGACAAGGAGATGCTAGTCGAAGCTCGTTGAGCCTGGTCCGTTTTCTCGACTAGTCCGACTGGGGTAGCACGCTAGCAGGTCCACCCACGGTCGACCCCCCTCCCTCCACTCTCCACTCCACCCAGTCGCACTAGACAGGTCTGTGGTTGGTTGACTGGTGAAGTTGTGGTCCAGTGCGGGCGCCTCGTTTACGGAGTAGCTCTGGCACCGCGCTGGCATGCCGTGACTGGCCTAGCGTGTGCATGAGAAAGCAGCAGGGGGATAATTGGCGCGAGCGCTCGGTTTGCGAGACGGACTGGGGGAAGAGAAACGATATGATTTTCCTTGTCGGCGTGGGAGCGAGACTTGGCGAACATTGGGACAAACCTTTTCCTTTTAAGCTTCTTCACTGCGCACACGCCGTGAGGGGTGATAGAACCATGTCGCGTGTATTCTGCCTGTCGAGGGAGGGAAAGAAGGGGGGAGAAGAGCTGTTGATTGCCACCACCGTCTCTCTTCGCCTCAGAGATGGCCACACCAACCCCGACTGGTGGACTCACGGCTGTTGTGAGAGGATGTTGTTCTCCTTTCCCAGCGTTTGGAGATGGAGCAGAAGCAATAGCAGTTCTCTGCGGTCCCAACACCAACAGACAGATGACAGCCAGCAGAAGCAGAAGCAGAAGCACCAGCAGCAGCAGCAACACACCGTGAACAGGCTGCAGAGTCCCAGACCCAACGGCGCCCTCTGCATCGCGAACACAAGCACTCCAGCGTCCAGCACCGAGGACCCCTAACTCAGGCTTCCCTCCGCTTGGTGGGAGGAGGTTTTGGTGGTGCCATGCCAATATACCAGGGGAGGGCGAAAGGGTTTGTTTGCAGGCCAGGGCCTGCCAGCCATGCAGACGCCAACCGGCTGTTCTCTTCTTTGCGTGGGCGTCTGCGAAAGAGCTGCACCTTCTGCGCGGCTTCCGTCTGGCTTCTGGCTCGGCTGGCGGTGGGTGGCCCGTAGCTCTAGCTCTGGTTCGAGGCGGACGCTGCTGCTATTTGTGCATTTGCTAAGATGTACGATATGTGAGTTATGAAGGGAGACGGTACAGAATGTAAACATTGCCCTATTCCATCACGCAAGAACTGATCGAGATAAATCTTCCGTCAATACCTTACTGTAGGAGACTACGTGTCGAAGATAGCTGGAGCAGATTGGACCGCAGCTCAAGTGGTCCTTAGTCAGAGCCCCTCCTCGCCTCCTCCACGTCCCAAGTAGGCATATCTTGACCACGAGCTAGAAGAGGGGAAATTCTCCTTCCCGTCTACATTATTTCGCTACGAGTACTACGTACAATACAATCATAACGTCTTCTCGTCTGCCTTATCGTACTCCGTACAACTTCTGCTGCTAATCCTACGTAAATTTCCTGTACTCCGTGCCCTCGCCTTACTCGCTGCTCGTGGTTTATCGTCTACCGTACCGAACCGCACGGTATCGCCGTCCGTTATCCGAACCCCAGAGCAACTCAATCAATGATATTTCATCATGATTTTCTCATCTTGAACCGGCCGACCAGCCTCCCTTCCCAGCATCTCCATAACCAGGTTCCCTCTCTGACCAGTGCGAGTGCTGCATCTTGCTTGCTTGCTTTCTCTCCGCGTCTCCCTGTCCCTGCGCTGGCCGTTCTGGAGTCCGCATTCTTGTTCTCGCAGCTTTCGCCAAACGCTGAACTGAGCGCGTCCAACTGAACAGAACAAAACCCACCAGAGCAACGGAGAGAGGTCCATAGACTCTAGAATCTAGTGTGAGAGAGACCAGCTCCACCACCACCGCCATCTCAGCGACCACACCATCGCCAGCGTGCAAGGTGCAAGAGCAAAAGAGCAAGGTCCCCAGACCATACAACGTCCGGAGTAGAACTAGGGGCCATCCCTTTCTCGTTACCCGCCATTCCCACTACGCCCACACCCTTGCTCCACCGGCCGTTCTTCCTAAACCCGCACCCCGCTCCCACCCCCCCCAGTCCCAACCTCGCCAACCTCTCTTTGCTTGTCGATTGCAACCTCCTCTCTCTCTACCTTCCCTCTTCCGCGCCGGCCCTCGCGAATCCACCTCCTTCGCACCCCCGACCTCTCTCTTTTCCTTGGTAGGAAGGTGTTGGTCTGCAGATTTTTGTATGTTCGACAGAGTCTCTCTCTCTTCCCATTCACCACTCAGACTCGTCATCTAGAGCTGTTGTTACTGCCCGCTCATCTATCCTCTTGTTTGTTCTTTGCGCTCGTCTGCATTGAATCCTCTCGACACAGCTGCAGCGCTGACTGGGAACCAGTACCTGCATTAGAGGTAGCAGAACACCTCCAATTCTTCAAACGACCACCACACCTCACAGCTCTTACCTCACCTCTCTCACCAACGGTCTATCTCCTCCTCCCTACCTACTTACTACCGTATTGCGGACCACTACTTTTCCTCCTTCTCCACCCACCACCGAATCTCGAACCTCAGTCATCTCACCCACACCTCAGACCTCGCGCCTCTACCTCTCCCTCTCTCTCTCCCCAACCAACCCCCTCCCCATATCCTCCTCCTCCTCCTCCTCCACCTCCAACTCCGCATCCCCAATCTTGTCAACTGCACCTCCGACGCCTTGCCTCTCTACGCATTGCAGTCCTGCTTACCCTTCTGGTTCTCTCAAACCGCAATTCAAGCAATCCTCCGTCCTGTACCGGCAGCCTACTCTTGACGAGCATAACGATTTCCTACCCACGCAACGACCGTCCGCATCCTCGAATCGAAAGCTTCCGCTTCCAACTTCTGTCAAGCGACGACTAAGCACAAGCGGCATACCTGCAGCTTCGCGTAACCGCCGGCCATTCTGTCGTGGAGCTTCAAACCCACTCTCAATTGGAACTTTTCAGACGTCGTTCGTCAGAATCTTCTTTCTCTAACGACTTCCATGAGCTCAACGTCTTGATTTCCGAGTCTGAAGTTTTACGAATCATCATTCAACAGTCAGTGTATGCATTGTTTCTGTCTCATCACAAGCACTATAAAATAACTACGACTACTTTTTATGCGCATCTACTCCTAAGCTCCAAATCACAACAAATCGAAAATCACAAGAGATTGAGATTATTATTTCCAAGCACTCTTGCGGCCATATATCGAACTGTTCGTTGATTTTGTCTCTGCCAACAGGTTAGCTCGCAATCGTTCGATCCTCAATTCGTACGTTTCGCCTCCGACGACTAACATCGGAGCTTCATTTGTCTATTGTATTAAGGCTCACGATCTTCTCGTTGAGTCCTGCCGCCCATTGTCCTTCCTGGACTGGATCATTTAAACCGAAAAGCTGGATCTCCCGTCGATCTCCCAAGTGCAAACCCGGGGACCTTCAGACGTGCCATATTACAATCATCACGCGGCGCAACGACCATTGTATGTGAATGATAGGTTGCCCTCGCTCCCTTTGCCCCAGCCGCAGCAGGCCTACTCGTCGGGTACCTCATCACCCCGAGTTGGTTCTCTGAGTTCACTTGGATCCTCGTCCATCTTGAACGGGAGTTCCCACTCCTCATACACGACCGCGTCCTCTTCAAACGGACCAAAGACTCCATCTCCAACGATTCCCGCCACCCACGGTCTTCCTGTGTCTTTATCGCAGACGACCTACAGCAATACGTCGCCTTCTGGCACCGCCTACTCTTACGGGCAAGAAGCTTATCCCAACATGAATCACGCTCCACAGGATATGTACTATCCATCACATATATCTACGGGGCAGCAGCCACCTCCTCAAACAGTGACATCTAGCACAATGGGACACTATTCACAGCATCAGCAGCCACCGTTGTTACAGCCAGGTCCTGCGCAGTACACCCCCGCACCTGCGCCATACAATCAATATGCGTATTCTAATGGTTTGACTTCACCCCAATCAGCCGGTCACCAAGTACCAGGCTCGATGGGTCAAGGCAATGTTCTACCACTTCCGGCAATGGCAGCTGGTCAACCAGGCATGCCAGGTCAGGGTGGATATGGGGCGCAGCAAGGTTTTGATACCACTGGCCAAATCGCACCACCCGGAATGAAGCCCAGAGTTACGGCAACATTATGGGAAGATGAGGGCAGCCTATGTTTCCAAGTCGAGGCGAAGGGAGTTTGTGTTGCCCGACGAGAGGGTAAATAGTTTGTTCCTTTGGATGACCGGGACGAAGGCTGACAAGAGTACCACAGACAACCATATGATCAACGGAACAAAACTTTTGAACGTTGCTGGCATGACTCGAGGACGACGAGATGGCATTCTGAAAAGTGAAAAGATGCGGCATGTGGTCAAGATTGGGCCAATGCACTTGAAGGGAGTCTGGTAAGTGGCGAGAGGCAATTGATGATAAGTTGGGACTAATTGGTGTACCCAGGATTCCATTTGAGCGAGCGCTAGATTTTGCGAACAAAGAGAAGATAACAGAATTATTGTATCCTCTGTTCGTCCACAACATCGGTGCACTTCTGTATCACCCAACCAACCAGACTCGCACAAATGCAGTGATGGCAGCTGCAGAGCGCCGGAAGCAGGAGCAAAATCAAATGCGCAACACACAAGCGCCCGGACTGCCTTCTCTGCATCAGCACCATCACCACTCGATGAATAACTCAATTGGTGGCCACCTTCCTCCTGGACCACAGCACTCTTCTCTTGCGCCACACCCGGGCAGCGGTGTTGGACGACCGGGCATGGAGCGAGCACATACCTTCCCTACGCCACCTACAAGTGCCTCGAGTGTCATGGGTACCATGGGAAACTCTGATGGAAACTTTCAGTGGGGGGCTCAAGGCGGAATGCCGAGCAGTCAAGGTACAAATCCCCTGTCCATTGACACGGGCTTAAGTAATGCACGCTCAATGCCAACCACTCCAGCGACAACCCCTCCTGGCACGTCCATTCAACAGGGTATGCAACAGCAGTATCAACAGCCTCCACAGCAGCCGTATGATACCTCTCGACAACTGTATTCTGCCCCTCCCGCCCAACAAAGCGTCTACCCTCAGCCGACGAATGGGCAGCAGAACATGCCTCGTTACCCCCAATCGAATTCTTACATCAAGAGCGAGATGGGCCCACCATTGGCACGAGCACCGGGGTCGGAAGCCGAGCACCATGACTCGAAGGATGCAAATGGGATGCTTCATCACCGCCAAAGTCAACAGGTTGGTCACACCCAAGGTGAAGAGGAGGCGGATCATGAGCATGACGCGGAGTATACTCATGATAATTCTTCCAACTATGATGCCGCTCGCGCATCTTACAATTATAACAATGGACCGGCCGTTGGGTCTTTGCCAGGAGAACACCCTCATCTTTCTCCAGAGATGACTGGGTCTCCCAATCATCCAGCGTCTGGACGGGCAACGCCAAGAACTGCTCCTGCCAGTCAGGCATACCAATACCAACAGCAAGGCGGCTACAGCACCCCTCCCCAAGTCCCACAACCACCATCGAGTAATTTGTATAATGTAATGAGCAGTGAACGTGGGACCGCGAATGGAAGCGCCAGTGCCGACGCGTATGGCCCTCAATCAGACATGGGAAACCCAATCCCAAATGGTTATCCTTCACAACAGCCTATGATGAACGGTGCCCCAGCTAGCAACAAGCGCGGACGGGATGATGACGACGAGGTTCGACCTTCCAGCCGTGGTCCTGGCGGCGATGTGAACGATCTGAAGAGACGCAAGACGATCCGTGAAGGATCAGTTTCAGGTCCAACTTACGATCCTTCTCTCAACCGAGCTCGCCCAGTCATCAGCCAACAACGACGCCGGTAACCTCTTTCGATTTCCCAAGCTAGACCTTCTGCACATTCTTCCTGGATCCCAAACCCAATCCATTTGCCATTTATCCCGTGGCTTTGGTTCTCGAACATAGTACCAATCTCCACCACCCACACTCATTAGAAAAAAATTTCCTTGGATTGACAAATTTTCTTGTATTGGCTGAATTCACACATTCAGCATTCTGTTCTACTTCAGACGACGGACGAGTTACGACTTTGATATTTTAAAGAAGTTCATGTGGCTATGCATATGGCTGATGATTAACGCTTTGCAATGGGTGATAATCAACGAGACGATCCCAAAGATACACATGCAAGCGAGAATGGGGACGAAAAACGCCTGTTTATGAACCTAGGCGCGACGAACGAACTGGTCCCTTCTTCGAATGGTCAGATTAGTCTGTCAAATCACACCTTTCATTTCTTCGCGCGGCTTCAAATTTTTTCGAGTTCCTTTTAACGACGATGATGACGATTTTCATTTTTTTCTCTGGCCTCTAGCTCTAGTTCTCTTATGTAACTCACCAACGACTTTACGAGAGAGAATTTTAAAAGCTTTATTTTGTGTTGCATAATCCAGTACGAATTGGCAGCTATGAAGGGTTGGCGCCGGGCCATTCTTGTTTAACCTGTTTCTTGAGGAAAGGAATGGGAAAATATCTTGGCTCTGGCATTGGCTTAAGCAACGGCTTTGGTCTAGCGTTTGGCAGGCATGGCTCAACTCTGTAGCCTTCTTCTGATTTTAGTTGGTTTGGTACAAGTCTCTCATGGACTGGATGGATTCTAATGTCGATGGCAAGGTCAAGCTCACATAACCTCCTCTTCTATCTTACACGACCTCTTTTTACTGCTCTTGTAATATGGGGATGATGAAATGGCAAGGAGCATGGAAACGGAGAGAAAGTGAAGAGTGGTATGAATGAGGAAGGATTGATTGGAATTCCTGATAGGAAAACAATGGGGTCATGATTGATTTGGTACAAATCTTTGGAATGGAGGTTGCGGGTCTTTGCATTTTTACAGTTGATGAACATGGTCCCCATAAATGAAATGATAAACTTTCTGAAAATATATTTAAAGTTTTGTACACTTCCATAATTGTGATGTGTGTTCTTTATCAATTACATTTTACAGAACCGGATATAGAAGGATAATCTAATATTTATAAGAAATATCCCTAGGTTGATATCTGTACATGTAAAATCCCAGCACGGTGCTTGCGGACGAAGAGGAAGTGGACAGCGCCAGTAAGTCACCTGCTTGTTGAGTTGAGGGTAGGTGTTGGGATGATATTGAAGGGAAAATTCAGAATTAGGGGAGTCTTTTCTGAAATGAGGAAGGCTTAAATTGACAAGAAATGATCAAGGGAGGTTAACTTGGGACAGGGAATTTAGGGGGAAAAGTATAAGCGAAAAACCGAGTGAGTGAGTTGTCTTTGTGACTGGCTGGGAGTGGGGATGATGGTCGTAAGAATATATATATAGGGCTATGGGGCTTGTTTCAAAGCCTTTCTCAGTCATTGATCCGCTCTTTGTCATCTGCTGAGATGGGTTGAGGTGTTGGCTGGGTTTGTTGCACATTATAGAAATCGTTGTCACAACAATTACAAAGCGCTAAAGGTCCCCAAAATGCTAAACTCTCTTTACCATTAGCTAGGCATCGTCAGTCTTATTATGACTGAACTATGCTGTGGCATTCAGAGGCAAATCGGTACTATTCCAAAGACTCGAAGGCTATGTCCGACTCTTAATAAGCAGACAATTGTAGGCTTTGGCCCATGAACCAGAATTGGCACAGGCTGACACACTTGAGTTTACTCTATAAGTAGAACGTACTGCACATCGATAGTGGCCATGGGTCATATTCTAAAAAGAAGGCATAAAAGACAACCTTGAATATCAAGTTGTCGATAGTCTACCTAGTTGTTCATATTGAGAGGATATCTTGTCCAGTATGACGACAATGAAGACACTATCTCTATTGTTAAGTTTTGTGTCATAAATTAGAAAAATTAGGACCGTCAATTTGACTGTCATCACGTAGATCAATGAGATCGTGTGGGATTCTGCAGCAGAAAGGCGTACGAAACAGCATCAGATAAAAGAAACCGTGTGGGCTGGGAGGAGTACTCGTGTCACGGGAATCTGTCATCCTATAGAGGTAGCAGAGCTATGGTGGCTCAATCATGACTTGAACCAACATTCGATCTGGCAATCCTACGATTAGTGGATCATGTAAGGACAATTGAAAATATATGAAGAAATATCCTCCATTGAGGGATTCTGTTAACATATGCTATATGGTGCTTGCTAGATTTTCTGTGATAATTGGTTGATTATGGTAATGTATTCTTATATACGACGCAGCGCTGTGGGGTCCGATTTTGTACAATACTCCAACATGCGAATGTCAAAAAGGAAACGCTCTAGGTTGATCACTAGATGAAAGTGAAGGAACACTTGCTTGTTGTGATTATCCGGAATTTCTCTCATAATCATGCCACTGCGTTTTGAAATTTGCACTCATAGTTCGATTTAATTCGTGTGCAAAGTCTTAGAGGATATCCAGATTTCTCATTCCAGTATTCCAGCGTCATAAGAAGCAATAAGAGCTAAAGAAATGCGTGTAGATTTTGTTGTCAACATTATAATCATGTGATCGTTTAACGTCGTTAATAATCGTCAGCAATCTAGGACCACTTCTTCTTCAATGCTCTCAGCATCTTGACTAGCAGCTCATCTGCTGGTCCACCCGATAGTCGATCCAAAAAACAAAGCTTGTTCCTGTTCGAATAGGGGTTCTCCGCGAGGTGTAAGAGAAGATCGCATGCAAGCGCCAAGCTCTCCGGCATGTTGGAAATTCTTTAAATTTCCGAAATGTATTCCACTATTGCTTTACTGAGATTATTAGACAGGAACGTAGAAATCGTTTGGACTTCTACAATTTTAGCATCCATCAAAGCACGTAGAGCCTTCGTGTGGCTTGCCACAGCATTGGGTCATGATAATTTGGACATCTAAGTCATGAGATTCGTACCTTCGTCATCGCCTTTAGCAGCTATCACCTCCTTCTTCCGTAGCGGCGGTGCCTCATCTTTAACCGCGGTACTTGATATCTTCACCCTAGGCATCTGAGGAGGAGTTTGGAGATTGTGTTCTATTATTGTGAAACTATAGCTCGGGGAGCACTGACACTTGCAGTTGCCCTAAACTACTCCTTCCGCTAATTGGAAGTTGCACAGCGTGATATACTCGTCACTTCCCATTTTATCGAGCTCAGGAAGCGAGTGAGTACATGATACGTTTTGGTGGTACTGGATAAATTGAAAATAGTGTGCAGCATCAGAAGTGATAAGAGAGCTTGAGGCTCGAGGCTGTCACGTGTATAACCCCGTGCTAGGCGTAATCCCCTGCGATTATTCAACACAAACTTACCATGATCTGACGATTTGTGGATTGCTCGTTCCTTTTTCAGGCAATTGTCAAGTCAACTCATCAAGATTATCTGATGTATACTCTCAGTGATGAAACTGGGCTCACTGTAGGGTGTCAAGGACATTAAACCAATTTTAGGTAGGTACAAAATTACAATAAAAAAGCCCGTCTTGTGACGAGCATTGAACTCAAGCCCCTGGATGATTCCGAGTAAAATTGCTCAATCATCAACAGTTGATATTTAAGCTCAAAATGGGAGATAACTCTGTAGTCTCTTACTGGCTCTTATCTGTGGGATTATATTCTTCGTTCAGCGAGAGGAGATTTGATAGGGTTTTAGGTATTTATGAGGATCGACAGAAAATATATAATGTCTAGAGAGCAAGTATCAGAGCTCTAACTAGATGAAGTACGATGATCCTGGTAATGGGCAGAAAGATACCAGGCTTGGATAAAGCACGCAAGAAACAACACAATTCAAATACACAAATTTTGCACTCCAATGAGACAAAGTAAAGTTGCACCATGTAGAAGCGGATCTTAAATAAATTAGAGCAGGGAACTGACCTGAACAAGGTACTGTATATATCTACACAGTCAATACGCCCATTAAATTGATTCCCCTACGATGGTTCCCCGCCTTTCACCCGCCAGATCGACAACTTTTTCCTAAAGTATGACCGTCTTCGTGCAATAGCCACGGGGTATCTCCTCTAATATCTTATACAAAATGCCCGATGAGTACAGTATGTTTTACATGGTTTTTATACAGTTAGAATAGATCGCTCGAGGACTTGAGGCTATCCTCTATTACCCCTCCCGATATGCCACGAGAAGAAGCTTTTCCATGGCTTCGTCCAAGGAATGACTTGCAAAGCATGCCAGCTGCAACACTGACATTCAGACTGTCTACGTTTGCTCGCTGGGTGTGTCCGGGGATATAGACCTCCGAATCGGCCTTGCGTTTGAGATTCAGCCGAAGGCCCTCGCCCTCGCCACCTAGCATAAGGATGCAAGGACTTTGTTTGAGAGGGTCTTCTAAATCATCCGTGGAGATCGACTTGCGAGATCTGTATGCATCTTCGCTATTTGATGGCGCTACAGCTGCAAATATCTTCCATCCTGCTTCACGAGAGTCTTGAATGAAACCTTCGGGTTTATTGATTGAGAACAAAGTCATGTTCTCCGAGGCACCGGCAGATGCTTTGAGAACGACAGGTGTAAATGAGGCACTATTTCGTGTTGATATAGCCACAGCACTCACTCCAAGAAACGATGCCGAACGAATGATGCCACCAAGGTTTCCAGGATCCTTGATACTGTCCAGCAAAAGGACCATTGGCTGTTTTCCGGTTTGTGATCTGGGAAGGTGGATGAAATCAGCAGTTCCATTGATCGCAGCATCTTCACGAGATTGGTGGTCCACTGTTACTTCAAATCCATTACGACCTACCTCATCTATAACTGCACCGAGGCTAGTGATGGGAAGCCGAGGGAGAGGTGATGCTTCCAAGATGTAGCCATTATGTGGCCTTCCACCACTCATTTTGTCCATGAGCCGCAGGCCATCTCCATGAATCCGCGAAACTTTGACACTGTTTTTCTGAGCTAACATCTCAAGATCGGCGTCTCGATCGACACTTGTTCTCTCTCTGTTCTCTCCAGTATAGACGTAAAGCTTGTAACACTGTCTTCGAGGTACTCTCTGCGATGTTAATGCCGCTTCTACAACAGATGTACCGTATAGAAATTCTGATGCTGGTGTGGTGTACGGTATGGAAATAGGAATTCGACTATCAATTGCCTTCTTGATTCGAGGGCCGCTGCTCGGAGAATTCTCGTCTCGTGGAGTTTCATTTGTCCATCTGATCGACAACTTGGGAATGTCACCAGAAGAAGTCGCGGTGCGCTTCGCTGGACCTTCGTCAATAGGCCCGGCTTGCCGTCCCGCCTCATGAAAGAGACCACGTTCTCTTGTTGGACTTAGTGGTCCCATAGGACTCCGTTTTGGCATTCTCTCTATCAATGGTGGCGATGCCCCTATTCTTCTACCACTATTTCGTTTCGCCGGCCCAGACTGTAATTCCATCGGCCTTGGAGCCCATTCTCGTCTGCTTGAATTGTCTTTATTATTCCGGTCTCTGAAATTTTCATTGCGATCTTGAAATCTCTTCGGTCCTGTTTTTGAATCTCTCGACGTCCATTCATTAGAACGCAAATTGGGTGTGCCTCCAAAATCGGTCGATCGCGGTTCCTCCTCGTCTAGGAGTGTTCGATGATGTCTGATTTTCCCTGCGTGTTTGCCATATACCGGTTTTGGTCCCGCAGGATTTGGTTTCTTTCGCGCCAACTCTCGATCAGTTTTGATGGGTTTGATACCTCGGCGAATTACTGCACCACGACCTTTGCTTTCATGAGAACCGTGGCTATAAGATCCTGAGTTTCGAGCTGTTGATGCTGGAGAAAATCCATCTTTGCGCTCTCTGATACCGCTCCCATAGCCGTTACCAGGCTTTTGGCGATGATCGCTTGATTTCGATTTGCGAAGGCTTTGAGCGATTGCTGTATTGACTGATCGAGTTCTACCTGCATGGTATAGACGAGCTGTAGGGAGACATATCCTCAAACACTTCGTCCTTGTTGCGAGGACAAAGGTGGTCATCGCATTCGTAAGAGGAAGTTGTATTGAAATATTTGTAACAAATTGATTTATTAGGAGACCCCGAAAGCTGGTGAGGCAAGCTAAAAAAAATTCCAAGCAGGGATCAGGTCTAGCTGAAATTCCACCAGATTACTTATTCAATTACCCTAGGTCTTTTGTACTGTATGACCATTGAGCAAAGGCCAGTTCGATCTCTAAATACCTTTAGTATGAGGAACAAGATGAACTATTTCAAAGTCCTTGGCCCTTTGAAAAATGTTCTTTCAAAGTTTGCCTCTGGTAAACACAGTCTAAGTGCAACCAAGACTTATCGATAGTAGGTTGTCCAAAGGCCCGAACTAACGCCGTCGGGCCGGATACTAGTGGATTCGCGTAAAGTGATGTTGCTCGTCTTGACCTTCGAGAAAGTGAAATACAGTCCTGTAAAGAACACAATTTCTAGTCCATCCAATCCCCAGCTTCAACAAGTGTCAGGGGTATCCCAAGACTTTGTGTGTGTGTATTGTGTGATCGATATACTTATTGTGCCCCTCTATAAACGCGGTATCTTCTTTACAACGCGTCTCAGACTCCAGCTATATCATACCTAGGTTACATAAATTGGGAATTCACTGCACAGGCTTCATGTTGGTATTTTCAAAGACAGACATCTGACAAATGACTTATGCTAATACAAGATAGACATGCTAGCCCACCTCGTCTGTTTCCTAATTCCAATATATACAATTTCCTCCACAAACTGATAATCTGGACATTATGGATCACATACCGGACTCGGAAGGATCTGGCTCTGGGAGCGAACCCTTTGGTACTCCTGAAGAAATCCACCTAGAGCGAGAGTCCTCTCAACCTCACTCGGTGTTGTCCCATAGATTTCGAGAAATGTCGCCAAAGGTACAAGATGACTCTGAAGGAAAGTCAGATTCTGGCGATCAAATTGCGATTGTACCACCAGCACAGGAAATATCTTGGGATTATCGACCATATCGTGGACATACTACTGTCGATGCTGTGCTTCGCGAAGTCCAAGGGAGAAAAGGCCAAATGAAATATGAAATTGAGTTCGAAGATGGACAGAAGGCAATTGTAAGTATGGAAAGTCTGCGAGTGGACTTTTACTCTCTTCTTTCATGTTATGTATTCGACAGTTGTACCTCGCGCATTCATCAAAGTAATGTTGGTTTTAATTGCTTTTGCCTGACCGTAAAACTTCTGAAGTCAGAGAGTCAGAGATATTAGAGAAGGTTAGTCAGAGGTCAACGCCGTTTGTGCTGGGCGCGGCGCGGCAGTTTACTTCTTGCTTTCGAGTTGGTCTGCCAAATCTGTCTCCTTATCAATCAAAGTTGAACTCAAGCTTTCAGGGGCTAGTGTTGCCTAGCGGTAGACATTCTCAAGCACATCTTGAAGCAGCATCAATAGGGCTACGCTAGTCTACGCTAGTACACGCTAGTCTATGCTAGTTCATAACCTTTACCACCCAAACAAACATATCGGACTCAACTTCACCTCCATCGCAACTGTCTTCCTTCTGATTTTTGCACAACACACTTTCTCGAGAATATAGGAATAAGCTTGTCTACACGGATTCTGCGGACTTAGTTACCTAATGGTGACTTTTACCCTCCGAGCTAGCGATATTAAGTTCACCTTTACATTCGCCAGTACCGCGCCTTCTCTCTTTGATTGTGTATCACCTGCTTCAGTTCAACCACAAGAAATTGCTACTGACATAGCTTTCAGGTGCCCTCCGATCAGGTTCTGAGGCTTCGTAACGGACAGAATGCGATAGATTTGTTTGTCAGTAGGAAAGAAGAAACTAGGCCTTCTTCGTCCGTCGCAGGGTCCCAAGCAGAATCCTCGGACGCGGACATGGCGACAAGAACAGGCAAGCGCGTTCGAACGAAGCCTCCGAATGATGGCTTTGTGAATGTCTTTGAGGCACAACTTGACTCAGATGATGGTGACAAGAAATCTTCGGCGAAGAAGCGACGACTTGAAAAGGGCCGTATCTCAAATCTCGCAACTGATAGCACGCGGAGCAGCCGGGCAACAAGTACCCGTGGCAGTCGTCAATCTTCGAAGCCTGCACAAGATGACAATGACGATGAGGGCTCAGCATCTGAAGATGAACCCACAGTGCAGAAAAAACGCAGTAGATCTTCCATTGTCCATTCACGCCCACAAACACGTGCCACTCGATCTGCTGCTACAAAACCTTCCCAAAAAGCGCGCCGTGGTTCGTCACACAAGACTGTTGATGAGAATGAAGACGAGAATGATGAGCTTTTGCAAGAACCAGGTGAAGCAAGCGACAATTCGGACATTGTCTACACTGAGAAGAAAAGCACCAGACCTAGACCTAGAGGTGTAGCTCTTAGATCGCAGCGTCAAAGCAAGGGAAAGGGTCGCACTCGTGTTCAAGTTGAAAGCTCATCTTCTGACGAGGAAGAACAACCAACTAGACGATCTGGGCGCGAACGCGTTAAGAAGAGTATGAAGGAGCATGATGTGGATGAAGAAGCATATGCAGATGAAGTAGCCAAACCGAAGACTCCCGTGGTTATCAGCATCCGAGAAATCTACCAGCCAGTCGAATCAAAGGAGTTTTTGAGGCTTCACAACAAAACTTGTGATGTTTGCTCCAGATCCGGAGAGCAATCCAACAAGGGTAGAAGCCCTTTAATCCACTGTCAAGGTTGCTCCACTGTCATTCATAAAGTCTGCCTGGGATACCGAAGCACTCGAGATGCCATGGTGACAAAGGTTGGCCACGAAAATTTTGTTATGCAATGTCGAAGATGCATTGGTCTCGGGCAAAAAAAGGATCCGTCTACCCCGAGTCTCAACAAATGTCAAACTTGTAAGCAAGTAGGAGCCGCCTGTGTTGCCTTCTCTACTAAGAAAACATCGAAACAAGAGGAAACATTGAGAAAAGAGAACGAAGGAACTGATCCCATTACAGAAGTATCTCCAGACCTTATTAATAATCCGAGCAATGTGCTTTTCCGCTGTACTCGTTGCTACCGTGGATGGCACTATGAACATATGCCACGTCCCAAAAAGATAACCAAAAAGTTGGAAGACCCCAATGAAATTCGTAACGCTTGCCTCAAGGAGTACGGTGCGCAATGGCAATGCAGAAACTGTCTTGATCATGCAGAAAAGCCATCTGGTCTGGTTGCCTGGCGGCCAATAGACAAGGACTTCCAAGCCTCGAGCGATTTGACATTGTACGATTTCGCTGAGGATGACAAGGAATACCTCGTTCGATGGGAAGACCAGTCATACTTTCAATGCATTTGGATGCCAGGCAGCTGGGTGTATGGTGTTGTTGCAGCAATGACACGTAACGCGTTCGCGAGACGAGAAGATGGTGCGAATGAGAAGCCGAAGTGGACCGATGAGGAAGCTATCCCAGAGGAATTCCTCCGCATGGAAATCGTCTTCGATGTGGAATACGATGCGCGGTTCGTATCAAAGTCCGAGGAGTCTGACAAGGCTCAAATTAGCATGGTCGATCACGTTCTCGTCAAATTTCAGGGCCTAGGCTACGAGGACGTGGTTTGGGAGGCTCCACCTACACCTGATGAGCCACAACGCTGGAGTTGTTTTGTTTCTGCATACAATGAATTTGTAGTTGGCAGATATTTCAAACAGTCTTCTGCACTGGACATGAAGAAACGACTTGATAAATTCCATGGCTCAAATTTTGCAAAGGCTGTCAAAGTGAAACAGCAACCTGAAGCACTTGCTGGCGGAACACTTATGACCTATCAAAAAGACGGCATGAACTGGATGCTAGAGAACTTTCACAAAAAGAAAAATGTTATACTTGCTGACGAAATGGGCCTTGGTAAGACTATACAAGTCATAGCTTTACTAGCGTACTTAGTCAAGACTAGTCCCAAGGTATGTAGCACTTTAAATTTATTGACTTCTCTGACTTTTCGCAGGTCTGGCCATTTCTAATCGTCACTCCAAACTCGACTTGTCCAAATTGGCGCAGAGAGATCAAAAAGTGGATTCCCAGTCTTCGTGTGGTAACCTACTATGGTGGTGCAAAGGCACTGGACATGGCTAGAAACTTTGAGCTCTATCCTGAAAGTAGCTCAGAAATGAGAGCACATGTTGTGGTTACATCATATGAGGCACCTGTCCAAGACACAAATTTCTTCCGTAAAATCAAATGGGCTGGTATGATTGTGGACGAGGGTCAGCGACTCAAGAACGACGAGAATTTGCTTTATAGTGCTCTGAAGTCCTTGAAGACGCCATGGCAATGTCTATTAACAGGTTGGTCACGCTTGTCGTTCCAAAAACTTATGGGTGAACGCGTTAGTTCAGTAAACTAACTAATGCCTCTTCTAGGTACTCCCCTCCAGAACAACATCCGGGAACTTTTCAATTTGCTTGCCTTCCTAGACGATTCAGTCAATGCTGCGCAACTGGAGGCGAGGTTCGAGGGACAAATGACCTCGGTAGCAGCGGCAGAAATTCAAACAATGATTCGACCTTTCTATCTTAGGTATGACTTCATGCGTAAGACTACTTTTGCGTTGCTCATCAAATTTTAGGAGAACGAAACTGCACGTACTGAAAGACTTGCCATCTCTTACTCAAGTAATCCTTCCGGTCTCAATGAGCATCGTGCAGAAGAAGCTTTACAAGTCAATTCTGGCCAAAAATCCAAATCTAATCAAGTCCATCTTTGGTCAACGTAACTCCGAGCTTCGGTCCAATGAGCGCTCGAATCTAAACAACATTTTGATTCAGCTCCGCAAATGTCTTTGCCATCCTTTCATCTACAGCTCTGCTATCGAAGAGAGATCTGTGGGTGAAGAGGCTTTGCATCGAAATCTTATCGATGCATCTTCAAAATTTCAACTTCTGGAGCTCATGCTTCCGAAGCTGCAGGCACGTGGCCATCGTGTCCTCCTATTCAGTCAATTTTTGTTACAGCTCGATCTGATCGAAGATTTCCTCAAAGGCCTTGCTCTGCCTTTTCGGCGCCTGGATGGTACTATGGACGCTCTACAAAAGCAAAAGCGAATCGATGAATTCAATGCACCAAATTCGGATATCTTTGCTTTCTTGCTCTCAACCAGATCCGGTGGAGTTGGCATTAATTTAGCAACGGCTGACACTGTTATAATCATGGTAAGTTTCCTAGATTTGTGGATGCAAACCTGCGCTAACATTGTTTCAGGACCCTGACTTCAACGCAAGTTGCTTTCCCATGATTCACTACCCCTTTACTAACGTGCTTCTAGCCTCAACAAGATATACAGGCAATCTCACGAGCTCATCGCATAGGCCAGAAGAAAAATGTTCTAGTCTTCCAGCTAATGACAAAAGATACTGCTGAGGAGAAAATCATACAGATTGGCCGCAAAAAGATTGCCCTTGGCGCTCTCATCGAGACCGACGGCGTCGAAGACGAAGAGGAAATTGACCTCGAGTCAATTTTGAAACACGGGACTAAAGCTCTATTCGAAGACGACGACCAGAATGACATCCGGTATGATTCTCACTCCGTTGACAAACTTTTAGATCGCTCTCAAGTCGAGGCGACAAAGACTACGGAAGAGAAGCAACAGTCACAGTTTGCACTCGCGCGTGTTTGGGCACACGATAGAGAGGCTCTTGGAGCGGAACTCGAAGACGCCGAGAATGGCGATGAAACTCCAAATCTTTCGATTTGGGAGGGGATTCTGAAGCAACGTGAAGCCGACGCAGCCGCAGAAGCAGCCAAAAATATGCAAGATTTTGGACGTGGCAAGCGAGCACGACATGTAAGTCACCCTAGCCCCGCAATGCAATAGGAGATGCTCATAGATCAGATGGTGAATTATGAAAAGCCAAACATGGACGTCGACGACGATGCTACAGCCTCCCAGCGCACTCAACGACGTACTGGACGTTCTGGCTCTATTAGTGATGGCGAGTTTGCAGCTGCTACTGTAGAGTCAGAGGTGGAAGAGCACGACTCGGATTCTCATTCGATCGACCCACGAGAGCTCTCGACAGGAAAGCATACTAAAGGTAGGAAAAAACTTCCTAAAGCTAATCCATCTTTACAAAAGCCATCAAGAGATGCTATTGTCTCAATGCCGAGACACAAATTTTGTTTTGACAAGATTCCCGTTGTGCAAAAGCGCAACCAGAACCTTGTCAAATCGAGTAAAGGCCCTTCAAGCCGCGCTCTGAGCAGACTCTCTGGCTTCCATTCCAGCTCAGCTACCACTTTCTCAAATTCAACATTCAAATCGTTTCCGGGCGCCTCTATCTCAAGTGCATCTGCAAATCATAACTTCCTGCGGCATAATGCTGATCAGAATTCTGCGCAGACGCCACTGGCAATCAATTCCAACCCGGAAAGGCCATTCCCCCTTCCCAACAACCAGCAATCAAGACTGGAGCAAAAACAAAAGCTTCAAAGCAAAACAAGGTACAAAATGTGTCTTCCGCTCATCCACCACTCTCCCCAAATGGCCACCTACCTCAAGCGGGTAGATTCCAAACCCAATTCCAACCCAACCTCCCGCCCAACTCCTTCCAGCAAAGCCATCAACAAATCCCACGACCGTCCAACCAATCTGGCCTGCCACAGCCACACTCACACCCCCACAATTCAGGACCACCATTCCACCCGCAGGCTGTCGTTCCTTCCAATGAATCCGAACCCTATTTTACACAGCAGTATGGCAGATTTGCCCAACCAACCAACCAACGCCCTCAACCAACAGCAGCAAACATGAAGCGACTTTGCCCACTTTGCGGATTTGAGCACTCTGGCTCTAACGTCTGCCCCATGTTCAACAGCGAGACTAGATGCCGTCTGATACTCGATGCTCTAGAACGAAATCAATCTTTGGACCCTTCAAAACGTTGGAAACAAAAGGTAGCTGTGCAATACGTTACGCAGCAATTGGAAAGACTCAATGTTGCCGCACAAGCAAAGCGTTTAGACACCACTCGAAGCGAAATGGTTTGAGGCTACACTGCGGGCGGACCTGTTGGTATGATTATTATGTAACTTCCTTTCTCATGGCCACGCAACAATTTTATATTTTACGAACTATGATATTGTGGCGCTGCGGCCTCTCAGGAACACTGGGTCACGAATCAATGCTCTGGCGTTAGACCTGGGACTAGGTTATTCGTTGATTATACCCCGTCAGAGAGTAGGCGTTCTCAGACCAGGGCTACTAGACTTTGACCTACAGCGTTTCAAATCCTTACATGTGTTTCCTCTATCATGGCTTTCGTAGCGGCTATGATGAGAGGCTCAGCGTTCATTCCATTTTGGGGAACCTAATAAAGCTATGAAAATTCAACTCTTGCTTGTGCCACGTGTGAACTATGCAATATTGCGAGAGTATCATGGTCTAAGTAAATTGCCTATCTTCCTTGCGTCTGGTATTTTGCTATTGTCTGATTCTCTGTTTATACGCCAGTCATTTTGAACATTTGAGCGCCTATCAGAGGATTGCTCTTTTCCAATATATTGTTAGTTCTCAAATCTGTCAACGAATGTAATATCGGCTGTAAGATAGTCACGAAGGTGACTTATAGAAAGAGCTGGTTTGCCGTATTGCAAAAGTCGATATACTATGGCGATGAACATAAAGAATACTGTTAGCCGTAAAATCCACTTATTTCTGTAGTGCTAAGAAAACCAGTCGTGCTAGTCAATACCAAAAATTCGACTCCTGTGAGGCTCTCAAATACTCAAGTTATCTTTATCATGTATGCTTGTTTTCACAGGAGAGATGTTGATTGTACGAGTAGTAGGGGAATTAAACAGTGTTGAACGTAGTTGAAAACCTCTCCGGGCCCTTCTCTTATCTCTGTCGACTTTTCACTAAAACAGTTTTGTGTAGGGGGGAGAGGGAAGACTTTGATGCGTTGAGGACTCAACATTTACTCTCTATCATAATGAACCAATAGTTTATGTTGCATGAAAGTTCCAAAGCCGAATGCGGTACGTTTGTAAGTTGTTTGGGTGTGTGAGTGTGTGGTGAAGCGCAGGAATAAGCGAGGGGTGAAAGTTCACAGTCAAACTCAGTACAGTGCTCGTGAAAGAGTAGCAGGAGCTAAGTACATCATTACCGCTGTACTTTACATATTCAATATCATCTTTATCTTTTGTTGCACTTCGTACTTATTGCAATATGTTGTACGTGTATTTTCGTTTGGCAGGCCCTTAGCACAAACACGATGGTGATCGGCGAGTTGCACACACTCATGTTTAATATAATTTATAGAAATTATATATTCATACATTTGGGTATCATTACAGCAGGCTAACTTTGAAAAGAACAATCAGCCCATCCTGTCGTCCCAGTCTAGTGAGACATCCCATCTTCGATCTCCCTTCCACACTTTACTTCCATCATTAACAGTCGCAACCGCAGCCCTCAAGTCCTGTCCCATGCTTGCTGGTCCACTCGCAATTACTCTAGTGCGATACTCTGCACGTGCCCTGGTGTCCAAGAATCCTGATACAATCGTGGCTAGTGAAGGGTGCACGGAATCCATATATGTAGTTGTGAAGTTGGGGTTGCTCGAATTGAGAGATGAGGAGCAGCATGATTTTGAGGAGGATGCCTGTGATATCTCAATATCTTCTGGAGATTTTGATGTGCTATCCTGAGAGGACTTGATTTCTGGTGAGGATTCTTGCGTGATATAAATATGGATCCTCAGATCGAGCTCGTTGCTCTTAGATCGTCGTTGCAATTCTGAGAGTTCTGACTTTATCCAATCCATGTTGGAGTGCCGGCGGATAACCCAGATGAAATCCAAGGGGACACCAATGAATGCTGGAGAAGAAGCTGCAACTAAAATTACAGGAAGGGTGGAAGATACCCCTGTTCCACCTGCAACAGCGATGATGTTGCTTGCTTCATGACCAACGTTAGGGTGGAATGGCAACAGAGGAGTGCCATAAGGTCCACAAAGAATAACAGGCGTTGTATTGCTACTCAGCGTCGCACCACCATTTGAAGCTGGTTCGGTAATTTGTCCGAGTGCCAATCCCTTCAGCCGTCGGGTCTCTCCTTTTCGGCATCGGACAATGTAAGTATGACGAGGCAGAGCAGGGTGTGCTTCCGGTACTGATGCCACAGTAAGAGGATGCGATTGCCATATTGTGAGTGCTGGGAAGCATAGGAAGAAGTGTTGGCCAACTTGCCAAGCCTCATGGTTATGCTTGAATTCCAGCCGGACCACACCTCCGTCTGGATCATCGAAATACTCCACAGATGATTTAGCAGAGTGGAAACCAAAGTCTGCGAGAATAATTAGCTTCACAAGACTTTAGAAAGAGTATGAAAAATTCTGACCTCTGTTGCCATCGACATATCCAACATGAATGAGCAGCGTTCGCAAAAATCGAACACCGCGATCAATCCCCCAGATACCAAGGGATGCAATCATCCAGCATGATAGTTGCTGCCAATGTCCCCAACAAGCGCCAATGTATATCATTGCGATGACATAATGAGTTTTGCGAAAGAATTCGTGCCCGGTCAATCTAATCACTCTTGACAAGCTGAAGATGTAGAGGAATGTTATGAGCATCATAGCTACACAGCCCCAGACCATGTACTTCTGTGCAATAAACTCTCTATACACTTTTGGCTGTGGTTGATAAAACTTGCCTTCAATCAATGTCCACCCCAGGGTGTGAAGGAAGGATTGAATGAAGATGATTCGACCAGCCCATCGATGAAGGAAGTTGAGTGACTGATATGGAATTCCAGTTACGAGAGTGAGTATCGATTCCCTTGTTGAGAGAGCAACAGTCAGAGGTGTTAAAGCATAGGCCAAAGCTCCGATTCTATCGGAGAATCCCCCAAGTCCTGTCCGCGTATTAAATAAATTGGTCTTCTTCACGGGTGTGATCCAAGTTTTATAGACAATTCCCACCAATCTATGAATGTAAGCTAAATCTACTGGTCATATTGAAAGGGACCTTACGAAAATATTAATAAATAAGCGAGCAGGATAGATAGAACCAAAAGCTGCAGGCGAGTGACATGGCCGAAGAATCCAACAAAACTCTCGGGGAGTAAACCCTTTCTGAAAGACGACTGAAGTCCTCCCCAAGCTCTAGAATATGCGCTCCCTGGTTCTCGTGGCTGGTCCTTTTCATTTACTGAAGATTGCATATTGTGGCTCGGGCTTGGTCTTAAGGTTCGTAGTGCAATGAACAGCAGCATGATGCCACCAATAACTGCCCACATTATAAATGTGTATAGCATAGATACATCATGCATCCAGTACACGGCATCGAGATATTCGCACGAGCCTGCATCGTTGGTGCAAGGAACGACTAGAGATTGACTTTGTCAGAATAGGTGCTCAACAAAACATGTTTTGTATCTGATATAATAGATGATGGTAACTTACCGCGGTCAGCATAACCCCAGTGATGTATCACGCTAGCTGCGGTCGAATGGTCTTGAATATGTACCATAATTGCGCAACCAAGTTGAATATTACTTGTGTCGATCCAAAAGAAGTCAGACAGGCAAAAATACTGGCGAAGCAGCTCTTTTTGTCCATCTGAGCAAAGACGTCTCGATTGTATGCCGAGGCCTCGCCTGATACAATTTGAGCATGTTTGTCAACGAATTTACCTGACCCATCGTAGTATGCAGCATATAGAGTTCACGGCGATTTGGTACCTGGGTTTGCCACACCAATAATCGGCTCTGGAATGGAGATATGGCGGAGGATTATGGAGATAGCCAAGCAGGCCAAGACATTGGTGCTCGATCATACCCGCTTTGAGCCCACTCTTGATGAACCGGCCTTCTATAAATTTGCTCAAACACCCTCAGAAGTGTGCACACCAAGGATCCGTAACGTAATATTGACCAGCAGTTGGAAGCAGAGCAAGCGTATTTGAGTAGCATCATGCCAGAATTCCGAGAAGGTTTTACGACTAAGAATTTTGAGGCTCAATTACCTTACTTGTATAGGCCGTGGGCACTTGCATGCCTCTGTGATTGACATGACTGCCAGTCTCGACATGCGCAACTATGTTATGACTATCAATAACTTTGCTACGCTAGCAATGCCGTCAAATTGCTTGCCAATGTGAATTGGGCTTCGTGAAGTGGTGAAGAAAGTGTCTGATTACATAAAAAGTGGAGATCATGACTGTCCTCGACAAGCGAGACTTGACGAACGACACTCTTCCAACAGTTTCTCGAGAGAAGGTGGTTGATGCATTCAACAGCTCTTTTATACAGTCAGCATGGTAGATAAGGAATCAATGGGGCCCTTTGATATCCCAGGTATTTTTGTTTAAAGTGCCTCCACCATCAGTGTTACCTCTCAAACGTTCAGATCCACCGGCCTGCCATTTTCACAACATGATCTTTTCACTCTGTCAATAACGGTCCGCATCTCGCTAAAATGCTATCTCTAAAAACCACCTTCGGTATAATATGGTCATCTGAGGCCTTGAATTCAGTTGAGGAACCAATTAGAGGGCATTCAGAACAGAACACCAACTTTGGGTTTTGCCAACTCAGGACCAGGAGTTTGTTTTTGGGGACTCTAGGCACGGCTTCTTTCACAATTATCGTCTGACTCACTTACTCCAAAAGCTGAAGCAGTAGAATAGATGAACAGAAACAGAAATTGACCGTTGACATAAGCAGCACAACATTTAACAACATCAAGGAGACACATGACCATTGTCATCTAAGCATCTCTCCTCAGGAATTCGAAGTCTAGCATATACAAACATATAGCTCTATGTACTTCACTTTGATTGACATGAAATTGTAGTTGTAGGAAGCTGTCGGCTCATACTTCAATGTTGCCTTTGTACCGCTCTCAAATTTCTTTGTTATATAATCTCATCATGTCCTACACCCTCCCTTGACAGAATTTCTGTCTACTCATATTTTATTGAATAACCACTATCACTCACTGGGGCCTCTTGCCTTACGAAAAAGTGATGGAAGACTACTGTGGCTACCTTGAGGACGTCAAAGTTGACTTTTAAAGAAGGACAACTGTTCCATTGAGTGGGGTGAGCTCAGTTTCATCTGTTTCTGAGGGTAAAAGCGACCTTTGCATCCAACAAACTGTAGTTACTTGACTCCAACTCTCGGCCAAGATGCCTAATTCAAGGTCTGAACCATTTATTGCATATTGTGGAATGCGTTGACTACACTTCATCATTCGCTCATTTAACATGGCGCAACCTATTCGGATGGTTGTTTCCATAACAGGGTTCGCATTAGCAAAATCTGAGAGAAGGAGAGAACGTTGTGTGTTAGGGGGGGGGGAGCTTTCTATAGCGGAAGTGATGACAATTGTAAAGTTGACTTTTTCAATATCTTCAGCTTGGATCTTCCTACTGATGAAAAACAGATTCAACGCTTTATCGAACGTCGACTCTTTTCTGGTGAAGAGAGTGGTCAAGGTAGGTATATCTTGCGTTTTTCTCAGGTGTTTTCTCTCAATTGCCAATAATATTCAGTCCCTTGTTACTATTTTAACCTAGCTGGCGTACTTAGTAAACCACACGGATTCTTTCGATCAAGCAGCCCCAACTTCGGATAAGAGCTTGGGGAGGAAGAAGCGGTTTCAGCCTTCGAACTGTCGTTCGCCAGAGTAATTTTCTTTCGAGGCAACCATCTATATAATTGTTAAAGCCTTCTTATCATTATTTAGCAATAGAAAAACCAGTATATTGATGCCCTGAGCTAGGAGGTACTCGCTCCTTTCTTCTGTGGTCGTGAAGGACTCGTAGACTCGCTAGCGCTATATTGCGGATTTCCCTTCAGCTTTCTAACAGAGCTAAGGGTAGGAAGGGATATCCGGGGTTGAGAAAATTCGAAGAAGCATGGTCCTCCGCAGGCATAGATTAAAACCCGTTTCTACTTCTTTGAAGCTGGTCCCTAATGACTGTTGAGGGGCTTAGAAAAGTGGCCTAGTGACGTTTATTCGCCCACTGCCTGAAGCTTGGACCAAAGCCTCATCGGCGTGAATGGAAATGGCGCTAGTCAGAGCTGCTAATGCCCACAAAGAACATATTCCAAACTTGAAGTCTATTCCCTTTACAACCTTTTTCACGACATCTGAGGCATCCTCAACATTTTCGATCTACCACACCTCTCTTGCAAATTGCTGTCCACAGTACGTATTTATATTCTCTTTACTTGTAGATGAACGGCAGACGGTTTAAAAATATAGAAACGATCGCCGCCTTTCAAGCATCATTCGCTCTTTCCACAAGACCAGCTTCATGGTACGAAAATCCCGCGAAGCTTCTGCGAAGATACTTCTACCATAACTCTGCCACAGAGTTTTTGTGGTACGGCTGCTACAAAAAATGGGAACAAGTGCTTCTCTTCCTTCTCGGTTTTGAGGCACCAAACTTCGATTGTCAACGCAGATGTTCAGGCCCATCCTGGTACTCACTTTCGTCGACGAAGTCACAGTTGACAGGGACCTTGATCTCCGTCAATCACACCATAGTATTAAATTTAAGCCGGTTGATTAGCTCCAAGGCCTGTCAAGATAACTTGCGCTTCCTGATCGTTGAAGTTGAGGTCGGAGTAAGGTCGACCATATGCTCCTACTCAACACCACAACCAAGGCCAATACACCATAAGTCTTTAACGAACACAGACCAGGTTTATGGAGTTAATCTATTACACTTGCTAATGTTTCGTAGGCCTATTAGGGTCTTGACAACAAAGCCACTCAAGCCAAGACCTGGTGTATGTCATTAATTTTTTTGGTTTCCAACATCTGTGTGCACATAGTTGAGACAGCCACATCGAATTGCAGGAGCCGTATCGTAAGTCACTTTCAAAATCAAGCTTTGTTTTTCAAGGCATCTTGGTATCCTTACTTCTGGCTGAAGCTGACCACAATCTAGCCATAGATACTCCTTCAAGAGTCCCTACATACTCATCGCTTTGTAAGCCAGCACTGTCCCCTTGTTTACGAATTTGTCACTACACTTGTACGAAGTGATTGTTACCATTTGTCTTACAAGTTGTTACGATGCTTGATCAAAGGAATCACGTGTAGAAATCTGCAGAAGACATGCAGCATGCCGCCTTGGTGGCAGGTCTATCTGTTTTTAGCAAACGCTGACTAGAAACTTCTTCAACAGCAGGGCTGTTATATCACAGGCGCTGAAGTTGGTTATTTTCTTGGTATGTTCCAGAGCATGTTGTATTCTGACTTCACATAGCTAATCTGAACCTCTTTCACAGCTACTTCTTCTTCACAGTCTCTACAAAGACTAAACACCTTGTCGTTCGTACTTCACTCCCCTTTTTATAAATCATCTTTCTCCTATCGAATTTTCTATCATAGTTCCTGAAATGTCTATCAAAGACACTGTTTCTTCCTTTCCACAGTGTTCTGATTGTAATCTCATGGACATCCCGCTTGGGGACCTACCAGGTGCTAAGGAATTGGAGTCGATCTCTGTGCTTCCCATGATTAAAGAAGGATTTAGTACTAAATCTCTGTCGTGTAGTACATCTTCCGAGATGTCTTCATTCCAGGGCTCGAGAGGTCGTTCAGAGAGCATGGGTGGACAGCAGTATCAAAATGCTTCACCCGACAATGGATACATGTCGCCACCAGCACAATCAGCATCGTACAATCCTCAGTACTCCATGGCTGGATATTCAACTCAAAGCTCAATAGCCATTCCAGGAATGCAAGCCTCGCATTTCCCCAGAGGCCGCGGCAACTCGTTTATATCCCCACTGCCTGCCGGAGTTCCACTTAGCTCTGTGGTTCCTGGGTCTGCTTCCGTCGGAGACAGCCAACTCGAAGTCTCATATGGCTATGCCTTCCATCGTGGCGATGGTCTGTACACTAGGCTCCTTCCGGCTGATCAGATCGCCGCGCTCACCGGAATTGAACCCCTCCAAGGACCAGAAGGTTTAATTATCCTTCCAATGCCTCGTCAACTTTCTCCACGACGTCGGGTTGGGGAAGTTATGGTACCAAATGATGTACGTGCTCCACAGGGTTGATATTTCCATTTTTCCTGATGTTTTACAGGTTATTAATCGTCTTCAACATGATATCAATTCACCAAAGCGTGTCGATTCCACACAAGTAATATCCCAGCCTGAATGAAGGCTATGTACTCAAGCTGATATCGAAATATAGTTAGCCATTGACTCTATCGTTGCTCGCAGTAACTATTCGCCATCAGCAGCTCCTCCTCGTGAGCGCCGCGAGAAGATCTATTGCGATAAGTGGATCCACGAGGGTGTTTGTGCCTTTACTCAGATGGGGTGTAAGTACAAACATGAGATGCCAACCGACAAGGAGACCCAAGTGAGCCTTGGCCTCAACCACGGGTTTCCTAACTGGTATCGACGTGCTCATGCTCCAACCATGCAGGCCAGTCCACCCCGACTAAAGATTGAGGTCGCACCTACCGTTGGTAGTCCACCGAATGGTGGCCAACGTCTATCGTCAGGTTCATGGCGTCGTTTGGAGTCTGGGGATGGCAATGGTCACTCTGGTGTGCCTCTATTTTTCAATAACCCTCGGGTCCTTACTGACTTTTCTAGTTAATACTGCAAGCCCCACTAGCTATGGTCCCATCGGGCGCCCATCGAACAACTCTTTCTCCAACAATAACCCCTTCTCGGTATTGGATGATATGAATGGTCGTGTGAAGACTATTGAAGAAGAGGATGATGAAGATACTGTTACCTATGGAGGTCGTGGTCGAAAGCTTTAGATCAATTCAGATAACGACCTCTGACTGTCAACCGACTGCAAGCATCTATCCGGCATAGCTGATGAACTATTCATGATTCATGACCTACACACAAACCTGCGACACTACTCGACGTCTCTTACATTTTTGCGACAAAGCATTACACTTTCTGCATCAATTTCCTTCCTTGTTCGCCTATCATCCTGCACTTGTTTCCTCGCCCTACATACTTACGAATTGGTCCCTTTAATAACGTTGCATATCTCTGGCGCAAACGACAAGCATTCCCAGGGAGACCTCGATATTTTCTTCGCAGCATTGCAATGGTGTTCATTGACCTTCGATACCCGTTTTCCTTGGATCGCTCTTCCTGGATGGCGTTCTTATTTGTCTTTTCTAGCAAGACCGCATCTGCTTTATTTTTGGTGGTCCATGCCTAATTCATTCACCATACATAACGAATACACTATCGTAGGGCGGGATGAGGAGTAAAGGGTGTTTGTGCTTGTTCTCTCGCTGGTTGGGGGACATACATCCATCTTGGGGCTCAGAATATGTTCTTCATCCCGTCGGCTGTCATATTGGACTCATAGGAATTACTTATGTACCCCAAAAATAGAAAAGCCTTTGGCACCAAATCCTTTGCTTTGTTCTGTGATCTAGAATGCGTGTTAAGAGCTTTTGTTTATCGGCAGGCGTTTGAAGTGGGTTTTTACCACTCTGAAGGTAGAAAGGAGCGGCACCAATTGACTTGTGGTATAGAAACCTGCACCTGATGTGCTTTAGGAAGAAATAAAAGGGTGAGCACTGCTTTGTTCAGAGACATGATACAGGCCGTTCTCCCTCCGTCTATTTCCACTCCACACTCCAGGTACCCATACCTCTTCTAAAAGGCACAACCTCAATACCCTCCTCACCCTTCACCATCTCTACAATCTTCTCACTTCCTTTCCTTAACACAATTTTCTGTCCACTGCCATCCTGCACATTATAGAACTTTCTACCGAACCCACCAAGGAAACCTTCCAGGATCTCTTTCGTCACGTCCTCTTCTTTAATCAGTTTGCGCTCGATGGCAAGCTCAAAGGCATCGAGTACATATGCCGTAACATTTGCTTGAGTAAAAACACCAGCAGCTGTCTTTCCTAGTCCTCCTTTCTTCGAGGAGACAGGATGAGGTGCAGAATCAGATCCTAAGAAGAACTTGGGGGAGCCAGAGACTGCTGCTTGTAGAAGAGCTTCTCGGTCACCTTGGAAGCATTAGCACAATACTACGCGGTGGCAGAGGGAGGAGGACTTACTGGGCCATTTGGCTACGGGTTTGCAAAAGGAGAAAGGGTCATCGGCCCAGTCGTCAACTGTGAGAAAGAGATGATGCGCTCTGGAGGAAGTACTATCAGCGTAACTTCCCAGCCACAAAGAAACCTCGTCTAGGCATCAGCGCCAATATAGAACTGAGGATTGACATACGTGATTGTGCCTACAACATTATCACCGCAAGCCTTGACTACCTCGACAGCTTCTTTGGTCGTGCAATGTTCAAGAACTATCTTAAGCTTCGGGAACTTTTCATGGAGTGTCTTCAAAATTGGGAGAAATTTACTCTCGCCATTCAAGATTGTGATATCTCGGCCATGATCTGAAGGGCATTCACCGTGAAGATTGAGAACCATTTCATACTGCTCCATTGCAGCGAAGACAGGGTAGAATGGCTCATAGGAGATAACACCCAACGCAGAGTTTGTAGTAACACCAGCTGGATCTGTATATTATTGTTGGTATTTCGTTCTTAAAATTCTGGCTATGAAAGTTTACTTCATGAACTGACTTACATGATTTTACGCCAACAATGCCTTGAGCTCTCGCATCTTTAATGACAGTAGGCGTTATGCTCTCATGTAAATAGAGTGTCATCAAGTAATTGATATCTGGGTCAATAGCTTGTAATCGCGCTTTGTAAGCCAGTACATTAGAGGAAGAAGTGAGAGGAGGAACAAGGTTCGGCATCTACATGAGTCTAAGATCAGCAATGCTCTCATGACGAAGTTGAGCATGCAATATATTTAAGATAACAGTCATGAAAACAATTCACGAGAGTATCAAGCCTTAAAGAGATGAGGTCCTTTTCTTAAAGCTGCTGGTAATGCGAACTCAAGTTGAAATGATAATTTGGATGGGAGAACCTCACTATCCGCTGAACGCATTGTTCAGATAGAAATGCACGAAAGCTTTACTCACCACGTATACTGTATTGACTCCACCCTTCTTGATCGTCGGTACCACTGTCTTCATCATGGCTCCATCGCGAAGATGCACGTGGAAATCTGCTGAAGCTGGCAGCTCCAGTCCGTTGAACTTTGAAAGTGACATCTTTGATGAGATGTATGTAGCTATCCAAATTCTGTATGAGTTAGTCCAAAGTGATGAGGCTGAACGCGAAAAACATGCCCGAAAAAGTAATATTTTCACCTGAGGTAAGTAGGACCTTCCGATTAGCTGATGGGGGATCGGCAGAACACTTCAAACCTTAATGCCTCAAGGCGAAAACGGTGGCTAATAGTTGTTTTTCGATAAGTTCACTTTATCTACCAGGTAAGTGCTGTACAATATGTACCTTCCGGTCCAAAATAACCTTTCGTGCGCCGAAAATATCCACTTTCAGAGTCATGTGATTGGCTACACGTGTTATTCTAAAGTAATTTTGCTTGGAATAGCGTACATAGTAGTACTTGATGGCCATTTTGGCCTGCCTTGCATATCTGAATTTTGATAGCAATCATCGCTCAATATTCACATTATCCTCTTTACGCCTTCATGATGCCAATAATTCTCTGTGCGCCAGCCCCTTCCGACGTTGACCAGTACATGAAGCCCAAAGAAAAGTATTCATCACAATAGCACGCGGATACACTCAATTCTTCTTCTTTCCTTTCTTTCCTTTGGATCCTTTGGCTGGGGGTGCTTGACTAGAAGTGCTTGACATAACGCTCGATGCGCGCGAGGAAGGGCCAGCAGAACCAGCCTTGCTTCCAGCAGCAGACTTGACGTTATCAAGTGCTTTGTTCTGTTTGATTGTTAGCTACTGTGAGCGAAGTGGTAAGTTGTTTCAACATACCTTAACACCGTTCTTAGTCTTTTTCTTTGGGGGTGCTACCCCGAGCACACTATCTTCATCATTTGCATCATCCTCTACTTCTCGTTTTCCCTTGCCGTTGGTTGTTCCATTCGCGCCTTTGGCAAGAGGTGCGGCCTCTTCAAATTCTCGTGCAACAGTGGTGAGCAAGGTTGTGCATCTTCTGCTGATTTCAACCGGTGTTCGACTCAGGAAGAACCAATCAAATCGGAAAAGTGGACTTTCACGGATATCATCTCGAATGCGCTCATGTAAGTTCTCACCATCGAGACCGTATTTATCAAGTAATACAAGAAGAAATCGATCTTCCTCCTCTGTGTAGACCTTCTTGTTGGTAGTCGAAACAGAATAGTTGATCTTGAGTTGTTGCAATGGCACACGATATTGTTGCATCTTCTTTCGTAGCATCAACCGCTGGTGCTCCATCTTTCGAGTCTTTTCCTCGCCTGCTTCGATGAGACCGACATACTTGGAGTAGTCATGGATATCAGTGTATCTCTGCCAGAATACTTTGGCATAAGCTTTGATTTCGGCCTCCGTCTTGCCATCAACCTCTTCAGCGATTGCAGCAAAGTTCTTTCGACCGTACTTCGCTGAGCCATTGATGAATTGCTGAAAATCACGACGGTTCCAAGTAGCAAATCCTTGCTCAGATAAACGTGCCTTCTCCTCCAGCTCCTCCTCTGTCAACGGGGTAGCGTTGTCAATTTCCGCTTGGTCCAAAGCACGCTCAGCCTCGCGATCGGAGAGGTCTTCCTCGGGTCCTTCAGGGAGGGGAACTTTGTACCCAATCTCTTTACGGTGATGTGCTGTCTCCCGATCTTGCAAATCTCGTAGAAGTCCAGGGAAAAATTGATAGTCGTGCACGGTGACTTGCTTGGGTGCCCGTGGAGCCTTGGGTTTTGCGTCTGCAGTACGACCCCCAGTCGAGAGAGCTTGCTTGTAATACTTATCCATAGAATAAGATTGTTCCTTACGCTCACGCTTGGCGGGATTGATCCAGTTGATGCCAATCTCCTTCTTTTTGTTGGTGAAGTCTTGGCCATTCCACTCGTATGCAGATTCCGAGGTGAACTTCTGCAGATCATCGATTCCAAGTTTCTCATATCGCGCGTTCAGTTCAGCAGTGCGTTTCTCACCATGTTTAAGAATATCGTCAATATCGTCGTCCGTAATATCGGTACCCTTCTCAGCTAAAGCGCCAATACCACCTTTGCTCTGAAAGACTTTCTCCGCACCATGTTGAATCATGTTGAGCAATTCATCCTTGTTTGCAGCAGCTTTGGCAGCAATTTGGGCGCGGCCTTGTTGAATGACCAGTTGATCAAGTCTAAGCTTTTGCGCAGCACGTTCCAAAACCTTTTCTTCGATAGCATTTTCGGTGACAAATCTGTAAACAACAACCTGCTTTGTCTGGCCAATACGATGTGCTCGGTCCATAGCTTGAAGATCTGCTTGAGGATTCCAATCACTGTCGAACAAAACAACGATGTCTGCACTAGTCAAATTGATACCAAGACCTCCTGCACGAGTCGTCAAAAGGAAGACGAACTTCTCAGAGTCTGGTTTGTTGTAATCGTCAATGGCTGAAATACGGTCCTCGTGCGCCGTACCGCCATCGATTCGGCAGTATTTGAACTCACGGAAGACACAGTAATCTTCCAGGATATCCAAAAGCCTGCTCATTTGAGAGAAAATCAAGACTCGGCTACCTGCCTTCTTGAGGCGGACTAGCAATTTGTCTAGCATAACCATCTTTCCAGCGTTAAAGACGAGATGCTCATCGGTGGTGTAAGGAGGGCCAGGTTCAGCGCCTTCGAATAGATAAGGGTGATTGCAACATTTTCGCAATTGCATGACGATATTGAGAAGTCGAGTCTTTGATTCTCGTTTTCCACCAGCACCATTGACTGCATCGATATCTTTTTCAAGGATCTTCTTGTACCATTTCACTTGCATCTCAGACATACCGATATATAAATTGACTTCCTTTTTCGGCAAAAGACTCTTCTCAACATCACTCTTGACACGTCGAAGAAGGAAAGGTCTGAGCACGCGATGCAATTGCTGTACAACCGTGTCTTGGTCAGAGTCCTGGCCAGAGAACCACTGATCAAAAGCCTCTGCATCACCGAACACATCTGGCAACAAGAAATTGAGCAGGGCCCACAATTCATGTAGATTGTTTTGGAGAGGAGTTCCCGTAATAAGGAGACGGTTTCGGGAGTTGAAAAGGCGAATGACTTGTGCAAGAGACGATTCTTCGTTTTTAATACGATGAGCCTATCTGGTTAGCAATATTCATTTATTCGAAACAAAACACCTACTTCATCAATGATTATATACTCCCATGCAAATTTTTTCAAATGTGACTTCTCTCGTAAGATCATTTCGTAACTTGTGATGCAAACATCGAAATTCTCATCGACAAGGCGATCGGCGATCAAGGTGTGTCGTTCTTCCTTGGCTCCCTGTAAAACAAGAACGTCGACTTCAGGCGTCCATTTTGCGAATTCTCGCTTCCAGTTATCGAGTGTTGATTTTGGTACCACCACAAGATGAGGACCTGTAATACCCATGATATGCCTTAAGTATCCCAGAAATGAAATTGTTTGTAGAGTCTTTCCTAGACCCATCTCGTCTGCCAGAATACCAGAGATGCCATTTTCGTGGAGGGAGATGAGCCAATTGAGCCCCTGAACCTGGTAGTCACGCATAGAACCGCCTTTGATAAAACCTGGAGATTCTCTGAATACTGTCTCAGCAGATCCTCCAGCCTTCTCATCCTTCAATAGCTCTGCATCTTCTTCCGCTTCTGTTCTTCGACGTCTCTCATTCGCTGCGCCTCCTTGTCTGTCGCGGTTCTTCTTGGTCTGCTCGGCTTCCTGGTTTTGGCGATCAATCTCGTGCATAATCTCTTTGATTCGTGGGTTGGGATTGGTGTCAATAAAATGTCGAAACAGATCAGTTAAGCCCAGCAAATATCGAAATCGTCGGATGGAATCATCTTCCTAATGGTTATTGGGAAAGTCAGTCACCATTTCTTCCGTCATAATGATTCACGAGTAGGCACTGTAATTACCTTGGATTCTCCAAGAACATCATGCTTCTTGCCAAATACACTTCGGCGAAGTTGTGTTGCTTCTGATCTTCGCTTGCGGCCATCTAATGGGTGCTCTCCTACTACACTGCTTGCAGTTGTGTTAGGATTTGTGTCAGAGTCCTCGGTATAGTCGGGTGTTTCGTCGACGTCCTAATTAACACAAGTGTCAGTATAAAAGTCAAGAATGATCGAAAAAGTCGCATAATATAATTCCAAGGTTTGCGCTCCCTCCGTTTGAAGCAAAAAGAACTGCGTACCATTGGATCAACAGGTAGCTGTTTGATAGGCTCCGATACATCCGCCATTGATGTGTCGGTATCTGTGTTTGCACCGCTTGCGCGCGCGGATCGTGGTGCCATCTTACAATACCTCAACCCTTACCGGGTCGCGAAAGTAAGTTAATGCGCCGTAGGACTTCTAGTAATTTCTTCGGACCCGTTGGTCTAGATAATGTGATCGCGTTCCTGATGAAAGGACGTCCTCTCAGTGAAGTGGCGAAAGGGTGGTAAAACAAGAGAACGTAACTTGGTGAGGCTCGACGCGTCGAACATGAAGGATAGAAAGTCCAAGAGCACCGCGGCTAATTTTCTGGGGCGCCAGTCGGAATTTCCTCGGATCGGATGGATTTGGCGGGACCACCGTCTTTGACTCTTTCATGATTGGGTTTGCAAAACGTCAGGCGAACACACACAACATCATCTTTTGCTGCCGTTGGGAGCTTCGGCCAACCTCTGATCACAGTTAAACATATTGCAGACACAACCATATCCGAGGCAAATTTCACTCTTTGATCTTTAGATAGTGTACGTTCCACAAGTAGAGACGTCATCCTGCAAGGCGCCGGGCCCTTTGCTGACACCGTACAGCATCTTTCATAAACGACCAAACGATGGACTCTATGAGGAGTCTCAATACTTCTTTGCCTGGTACCTCGCCACCGAAGCAGCAAGTTGGAGAACCACCCGAGCAGCTTCTACAAGCCTTCAAGTCAGCCGCGTTATCAGTCACTACTCTCTACAAGACCGCCGCAACGAACCAAGCCAAGTCCCGCTCCGAAGGCTATCAAGATGCGTTAGATGAATTATTAGCTTTCTTGGATAAAGAGGACATTGGTCTGAGCGATGGAGAAGGATGGAGGATACGGAGATGGGCCACGGAACGACTGGATGGAAGAGACTCGATGAACCAACACCCCGAAAGCGAAGATGAGACTGCTGATAAGAATGACGGGTGCTCATCGCCAGTCCTTCCAAGATCACATAGCGCTACACGTCTCAGTCCCAATCCAGGCAATGGCGGGAGCGGTTCCCCTTCTCGATCAGAACCAGCCGCCCCATCATCAATAGTCCCACCTTCAGTTACCATAACCCCTACACCAACCACTATCCCCGCGCCGATATCAATTCCTCAACAAAGCACGTTCACATTTCGTAGCTCTCATCCTTACCCACAAGAGAATGAGTCGACAACCCCGGAGTTCGAGATGCAAGACAGATCACAGAGTCACGATTCCCATGGCTCGAATCCTCCAGGAATCACAATCACACGACCACCAAGATCGACTACAAGACAAAACAACCATTCGGGGAGACTTGGAACCAGAAGCTCTAGCACGATTGGAAGAGGAGCTGGTCAAAAAAGAAAGATCAACATTGGTGACTTCTTTGATATTGGAAACATAGGCAAGGACGGATTTGGTGGAGGTGGCAAGCGTGGAAGATTTACATAGTCCGGTCATCTTTCTTCTCTACTTCGATACCCACGGCCTGTTCCTACCTTATATGGCGCAGGTCCGATTTGAACCTTTTCGGAAGCATATGGTTGCATAGCGAGATGTCTCGCTTTTAATGGATGATTCACGATGCATTGCAGGAGCTTTTGGTTGGACCCGCACATTCGGAGCCAGAGGCTATTGTTGCATGAGTGGGGGAAAGGCATTAGACCGATTTGGCGCCCTAACGAATTTCCATGATATTAATGGACAATACGTGCGGTGAGTTGACAGGCTTGACGTCGTCATCTTGACATATTTCACTGTGGGCGGAGAACATATAAGATACCTAGGTACGACTTCTAGCATCTAGTAGTTAATGAAAACCTAACCAACATCATCGTTTGCAAGTCTGCCAATTACTAGTGTATATCATATAGGCATAAAAGTATTCCTATCAATGTATTCCCGTCTCAATCAGCAAATAATAATTATTGTCCAGCTTCACCAATCAACCATGTTTAAATTTTTTCCATAAGCTCTTTTTTATTAAGTCTTAATTTGAGCTATATCATTAGTAACTGATTTTATAACATACCTAGAGCACATGCATTTCCTCTACGCACAGCTATCCTTGTGTTAGAGGGTATCGAGGACGAGAACTAGCTTAACAAGGATACGGGGGTTTTTAGCCTCTCTTCCAATCTTCACTTATTCGATAAAGTAGTTTTTCTTAACCACGAAGATTTATAGAAATCATAGCAGCCCTTGAAGAGATTAATAGCTCGTTGTATACGCAGGGTAATCACATGTACTCTCATATTCGGTTGTGAATCATTACAATCACAAAATCATCCTTCTTCGGCCACAGCCGATCCTAGATACTAAAGCAGAAATATTCTCTTCTTTTCGATACTGGTACATCTTCAAGAACCATTTCCATTATGTCCTTCGAACTTTACACTCCCTATGGCCGCTGTGGTAAATTAGCTTCGGGGGTTAGGCAGACGATGATTGGGGAGAGAATGGTAGGAGGTGGTGGTAATGGTAATGGTAATGGTAATTAGTAGTGATGGAGGCAATGGTGGTGGAGTGTACGGGGTTGGCACCTTGAGCGTGGGCGCCAAATTATGATAGATTAGCATATAGATCAGAGTGAGTGTGCTTGAATGCTGCAGTGATCGAAGTCTCCAAGTGACAAAGATTCGTGGGGACTTTGATCTGGATCTTTTCATGGATGTCTTAGACTTCCTGCTAAGAAGTGTGGTCCTCTTCTAGTAGCTTAAATACACTGGGTATTAGAGCTATTGAGTGAAACTTTCCATGATAGTTAAGTTTGATGTATTTAAACAGCTCTACGTTTACAAGCAAGAAAGTAAAACGAGAACATGTTCCTTCGTGAACATGTCTTTCTGTAATCATGCTTCATGAGTTGCTAGACTCTTTCAATATATTCCTTCTATCTGACTTCACTCTCCTTTCCCACTGATCAACACCCCCTTCGCCCTCGCCTTCAAATCACTTTCTTTATCCTCCCTCCCTATCCTCCCCACAAACCCTTTCTCCAAAACCTCAATCAACTCATCTAATCGACTTATACACATATCCGTATGTTCATGCTCCGCCAAATGCGCATTCTGCTCATTCACAAGCAACACCGTCGCCGCTCCCGCCCGATACCCAGCCGTCATATCATCCACCGAGTCCCCCACCATAATCAGTTCTCTCGCATCACCCTCCCCCTCCCCATTTACCAGTCCCCAGGATTTTGCAATATGCAAAATCCCCGCCGGATCAGGCTTCGGTGGCTTGAATTCCCGTGTGATGATCGGTTCGAACACCTTGCCTTCGAGGAATTTCGACAGTAGGTGGGCAACTGGGGCATCGAAGTTGCGGGTACAGATTCCTTTTGGGAGGGAGCGGGATTCTAGGTAAGTCATAAGAGGGACAAGTCCAGGTTGTGGTTCTTGGGAAGTCATGGCTTTGCGTTCGATAGCGCGGATGGATTCTTGGGCCTGGGATTGATCGGGTTCGGAAAGGGAGTGGATGTGGTCGAGGATGTCGGTTGACTTGGGGATGTCGAGGACGCGGCGCATTTCGGTGAACATGTAGTTCTGTTGAAGACTGGAGGAATGTTAGATGGCGTTTAGGTGAAAAAGGGCTGTGCGCTCGAGATTGAAGTGTATTCAAGGGAGAAAAAAGGAGGAAGGCTTCAGAACTAGTACCACCTCGACAAGCTGCTAGTCTTGACAGATAAAACAACAAAGCCAAACAAGCAAAGTATGTTCTTTTGGCATCAATTAGCACTATATATCTCAATAGCTGGTTGTTCCAAATAGAGCAGAAGTGATCGCATACCATCGCCCAGAATCCATTCTAAAAATTGAAATACAAGATGACGCTTCTCAATATATCAATTTCCGAACCAAATTCTTGCCCTTCCAATGAAATCACGGGAAAATAATCAAAGCAATACAAGCAGGTAACATGACCTAGTAGAACACCCATTCCCGTCTCCAAAACTGAGACGCAAATCACAAAACTCCAAAAAGAACCCCCCCAAACAACCCTCGACACATGGCACAAACCCTTCAAATTCAAACTCACCACAAAGTCCCATCTACATCAAAAACCACCCCCCTTAAAACATTCCCCTTCTTCTCCCCTTCATCCTTCAGCGCAGCAAACCGTCTCGGTTCTCTCGATAATGAAGGCGTCATACTAAATGTTCGATTTTGAGAACCTGCCGTATTTTTGAAGTAGTGTTTCGAGAACGATGGAACAATATTGGATTTGGGCATGAGTTTTATCAACATTTGGTGTGGTGATGAGATACTTCAGGTTAGTGAGTGGAAGTGAGGGTTGATAGACATGTGTTGGCGGGGTGTGAATGGTGGGGTGTGAATGGTGGGGTTCTTTGCAGGTGCAGGTAAAATCCAGGGAAATGGAGTGAATTAGTCAGCAAATTGGAATATCTAAATGTGCAGTCGACTCCCCACTGACTTTGATGGGGCTATTTTCTTGAAGATGTTAGAGTTTGTGTGATGCCGAGCAAGTGTTTACACCGACTGTACACCTTGAGAAAGCAATGTGAAGCAATTGAAAGAATAGGAAACAAATCCCACAAAATGAGAGTGTCTGTGTGCATGAAATCATGAAATGTTGAAAACCAAGGGATCTGAACGTGTGGATGTGACAGCTTCTGTCACCTGAAGATTCTATATGTGAAATACGCCTCCTAAGCAACGCCTTTTGCTTGCGTGCTACAAATTCAGACAGAAAGAGCCCATTTCCATCCTAGAAGGGCCTGAGTCGCCCGGACATCTGGTAAATCTCTGAAAAAGGAAAGCATACTTGTGATGAAAGACGCCGTGGTATGCAATTTGACGCGCATATTCAAAAGTATAAGACTCTGAATATGGCATGCTAGTAAGGTCCAGCCCCTTGACCCGCTGGGTACGCATTTCCATATAGACCATTGCCAAAAGTTGCTTGCCGTCTGCTCTCCTTTCGGATATCTAGGTCACTACCCTCTTTCTTCGGTACAGGCGGTGGTGGTAAGGGTCCAGCAGGTGCAGGCCGCATGGGAATAGTTGTGCTGAAAGTTGCCGCACTTGCACTTGATGGGCCACTTCCATTGCTGGTATGATCAGGGCCATTTAGCGTGGTTACTCTTGGTACAGAGTTAGTAGTTGACACTCGTGGAGGTAGGCCTGGGTGAACAGCTGCTCCTCCAGCTCGTCCAAGGCTCATGGAACCGTTTTTTGTTGGCGAACGGCCATTGTCGGCATATTGCGGCGAGGTTATGGCTGACCGAATGTCTGCGCCACCAATTGGGATGTCACCCGATGTTGGTGTTGGAAGAGAATAATCTCCAGTAGTGTCTGGGGCAGCTGTCGGAGAATCGCTAGACCGTAACAGCTGTTGCGTAGATGGCGAAAGTTGTGGAGCAAGATGAGATTTACGGTTGTCTCGTTCCATCATACCCACAGCCCATTCTTTCAGATCTACTTTAGTCCGCTTCGCAGCTTGTACAAATGGCTCGCGGTTCTGAACCATAGAATTAGCAATTGCCAACATATCACTAGAACTACACTTACAAAAAGTTCTTCTGGTGTTGGACGATCTTCTGGGGTTTTTGCCATGCACTTTTGGATCATGTCTTCGAGAATGGATGGGAAAGCCTCGCTCTTTGGAAGCCTTGGAGCAGGTTCATAAACAATCTGCTGCAGAAGATCCAAGATACCAGATGGTGCCCCATCTCCATCTGACAAATGTTCGCTAGCATCAAATGGAAATTTGCCAATAGCCAGTTCCATGATAGACAGACCAAAACTCCAGACATCTGACTTCACGGTGTACTTCTGCCCCTGAATTCTTTCTGGAGCCATGTAGGTTGACGTTCCGACGAAGGTATCTGCAACAGAATTCACCAACTCTCCCGAAACACCAAAATCGCAAAGCTTTATCTGTCCCTTGGAATTTACGAGGATATTGGAAGGCTTGATGTCTCGATGCATGATGTGATGCTCGTTGTAGAGGTAGGTCAAACCGCCGAGAGTAGCCTCTGCAATCTTGCCCAATACATCAACCCGCACTGGGCCGAAATGTGACGATATTCTGTCCAAAGCACTGGAAGAGTTATTAGCAACCAAGTCATTCAGCGTTTCGATAGAACATACCCAACATCCATGTATTCCATACACATAATGACATCGCTATTCTCGCTCAAAAACGCACCGTAGAAGTTGACAATATAAACGGAGTTAGTATTATGCATGATCTGGAGTTCTCGGACGATTCGGCGGCGCATTTCGGTTTTGGCTTCGACGTGGATAACCTGCGAAACGGAGATCAGTATCAAAACCCATAAGTGCATATGATCGTGGCATGAATTTCTTACCTTTCTTGCCATAATCGTGTTGGTTGCCGTGTGTCGGACCTTGCTCACAGTCCCACCGTTTCCATGACCGAGATCTTTCAAAACTTCCAGATCTTCTCTCTTGAGATCTAGCTTGTATTCAATCCCGATAGTTACAGGTATTTCAGGTGCTGGCGCTTCGCTCTCGGACGGTTGAGCAGGCCGTGGGGCTGGAGCAGCCAGTGCAAGTCCTTTGACATTCTTCCGCTTCATCGTCTTCGTCTTCATACTGCTGTCTGCCATTTTGTCGGTTTATTCTGGCGCTCTCGATATATTGTAGAGTGCTCGTACACCGCTGAAGATTGCACACACGGGAAGCAGAGGGGTGGGCGGTTTGGTAGATTCAGGAGAATCGCTCTTCTGCTGCCAACACGAGCCGGGCTGTAGGTTGGTTTCTCTGAAGCTAGGGCTATCAAACTATCTGCGGTAGGAAGTTCGTCTGTAGTGCAGCGCTGGTACCTAAGCAAATAGAACAGGGTGTTGCATGGAGTGAGAAATACAATTCAAGTCGCACTCAGGAAGATGTGAGTTCTGAGTTGCGAAAGGCGATGTGACTGGGGCGAGAAGGTGGAGGAAGCTATTGGTTGGAACGTTCAGGAACCAGGCGTGGGGAAGGCGTGCCAACTACACTACTCGAGTCTCAAGTCTTGAACTTGGAAGTGAAGTGTGAAGATGACAACGAAGCGTGCTCTGGTACTTTGTATTTTAAATCTTTTTCAGAGAACTGGGTCAGGGGTCGAAAATGGTCTTATCGCATAGACTGAAGTACGACTGTCTCATCATCATGACACTTTAGCGGGGTGCACTGGGCATCCATCTGTATTTCTTTCACTTTAAGCGCCAGCAATAGACCCCAAGAGCTTAGCAGCAGGACTTAGGACCAAGGCCTGGAAATGCTAAGAGAAATGAGCCTCTAGGTATTGTCATCGCAAAGTAATCACATAGTGACTGGTCGCATTGTCCGCTGTGGTAGGTTCTGTCCCGTGCTTTACATGCACGAAGTGTAGGACCAGATAGGTAGGTATTGGACATTTACCTGTTACTCCATTTATGATAAATTAACAGTGTTTGTACATAATACAATATATTTACACTTCTGAGTGTACCTAGCCGTTGACAGTTACTTCAAACAGGCTCACTATTTGCACATAGACATCTTAGGGTCGTTGAGAGAACAGAAGATTCCCAAATGGGACATTATCTTCACTAGATCAGAGACGACTCATCTAAAAAAGGAAGCCAGGGCTGAAACATATGCCTCCATACAGTTCGCCGCTAATCATCCTCCGGCGTCTATGGAATCGGGATCGATTCGGCATGCTCAACCCGACCTTCTCACGTGCTTTTGATTTCATCTTGGCCTGAGGTGTTCATGGCGGTCCATCAGGCCAAATTCGCGAGGCAGTTCAAAGAAACCTCGAGGCGCGACATCTCGAATTTCTAGACCACATTGAGGTCACTTTCATCCCTGCACTTTGCTGCCTGTTTTCTCCTTCACCCATCGAGGATTTGTACTTAAGGCCGCCCTCCTTCGCGAATCTCGAAACCAATTCCTCTTTCCTTACTATCAAAACTCACGCCTCGCAGAGATGAGTATGCGAGACCTGATTAATGGGGAGGCCGAGCTTGATGATGAGGAAAATGATGAATCTTTTGACGAAGATGCTGGTGAAGCTCCCAGAAAGAAGAAAGATACTACTGGATTGGACGATTCTAGTGAGGAAGAGGAAGATGATGATGATGAGGAGGCAGCGCGCGCCGTGAGTTCACCCTTATTAATAATCTTCTATGTTTCCTGACTCTGGTTCTAGGTCCGCGAAGGCTTCATCATAGATGACGAAGAAGACGAGGTTGACAATGCACGCGGACGTCGGCACAAAAAGGAACGCCACAAGAAAAGAAGTCGTGATGAGGAGGAGGCTGCATTGGATGAGGAGGACCTGGATCTTATTGGGGAGGCAAACCCGGAATGGGAACGCAAAACAACGACGCAGGTAGGCGACTATGCATTGATGGCGGTAGTAGCAGCGATTAACGGAGCCATAGCCCAAATTAAAACGCCTCAAGCGTGGTCACCGCGATGATGGAGATCAGCAACAAAGAGGGCTCGATGACATCTTCTCTGACGATGAAGAACCCGATGCCAACCACGAATACGAACGACCTTTTGCTTCACGAGACCATCACCAACGAGTTGATGAATTTGCGGGTTTCATAGAAGAGGATGAACTCGAAGACGAAGATGAGAGACAGAGAGCCCAGGAGGAATTGGAAGTCGCGCGACCCCGTGGAAGAGGATATATTGGAGCTGGCGAAGCCACGGGTCTCGATAAGGATGCTCTTGATGATATGGAAGCGATCTTCGGTACTGGGGAGGATTATGACTGGGCTTTGGCAATGGAGGAAGATGAAGAGGCACGCGAGGCTGGGGAACATAATCTGGAGCTCAAGGATGTCTTCGAGCCCTCGCAGTTGACAGAGAAGCTTCTCACTGACGAAGATAATCAAATTCGATGGTTGGACGAACCCGAACGATTCCAACTCGACCGCGCACCTTTTAAGAACCTTCACTTGTCCGAGGAACAGTTCAAAGAAGAGGCTCGATGGATCACTAGCTTGATATGGCCTAAAAAGCAACTTGCCAGTGATTTACAAGGTCCTTTTCAGCGAGCCATCGGCAAAGTCCTAGAGTTCTTTGTAGTTGACGTCGTCGAAGTCCCTTACGTCTTCCAGCACCGCAAGGATTATTTGATTTATGCCAAAAAGACCAAAACAACCTCTTCTCATCATGATAATCCCGAGGACGATTTTCACGTTACCGCGGAGAAGCTACTCGTTCTAGATGATCTTTGGCGGGTGCTTGAGTTGGACCTGAAATTCAGAGCTTTGATCGAAAAGAGAAACATCCTTGAGAAGACTTATGACAACTTGAAAGCGACATCCAATATCCGAGACCGAATGGTCGAGGCTATGTTGCCGGTTGCTGTTACGATGGAAGAACTTCAGGACATCCAAGACTACATCTACTTCCAGTACTCCACCGAGCTCAAGGAACTCGCTGTGACCACAGGCGGTTTCAAGGAAAAGCGTCGTCCAGGAGGCAAAACCTCAATTTTCGAACGAATCCGCAAGGGGCGGGCTTATGAGCTTGTCCAAGCTTACGGCATCCTCCCAGATCAAGTAGCCCAAAATGCCTTGCGGGAGGGTCCACGGCAGTACATCGATGATGCAACAAGTAGTCCCATTGATTTTGCCGACTCCTTAGCCAGTGACAGTGAGTTCAGCACTGGAGAGCAAGTTTTGACTGCTGCCCGGCAGATGTACGGGGAAGAGTTGTTCATGAATCCTCGGATGAGAAAACATTTCCGCATGCACTACTACATGATGGGTGTCGTCAATTGTCGGCGCACTGAAAAGGGCTTACGAAAGATTGATGAACAACATCCATATTATGAACTCAAGTATATCAAAAACCAAACCTTCAGCGATATTGCTAACAAGCCGGAGATGTTCCTCAAAATGCTGAAGGCCGAGGAAGAAGGCCTTCTTGAGGTGAAAGTTGTCCTTCAAAACGAAAAGGAATTTCGTAGGCAACTTCTCGCAGAGTTCCAGTCTGAGAACTATAGTGAGTTGGCTGATGCGTGGAACGATGAGCGGAAGAATGTTTTAGACCTTTCATTTGGCAAGCTAGAACGTGTCATTACCAAGGGAGTCAAGGAAAGCATGCGGACAGAATGCCAGGACTCGCTCCTCAAGATTTGTCGAGAGGAATATTCTAAGAAGCTCGATCAGGCACCCTACAAGCCCAAGGGAATGGTTTTAGGGACGATCCCCCGAGTGCTTGCATTGTCCAATGGAATGGGAGACCAGCGTGATGCTATCTGTTGGGCATGGGTTGAAGAAGATGGGCGCGTACTGGAGAGCGGCAAGTTCAACAACCTGTCCCGGGACGACGAGTCTATAGAGCAATTCGTTGATCTCGTACAGCGGCGACGACCTGATGTTCTTGGCGTTTGCGGATTCTCTGTCGAAACCCACAGACTTGTCACAATTCTGCGAAAGATGATCGACGAGAAGAACCTGAGAGGCCCTGAATTTGAGGATCAGAAAACCGGAGAAGATAGAAGGGAGCCTTTAGAAGTTGTGGTTGTAAATGATGAGGTTGCACGGCTTTATAAAGACAGCACACGAGCACAAATCGACCATCCCACCTTACCGCCACTAACTCGATATTGTGTTGCCCTCGCCAAATATATGCAGAATCCAATGAAGGAATATGCTGCGTTAGGAAAGGATATCATTTCGCTACAATTCCATCCATCCCAACAGCTTCTCCCTGAGGATAAACTACGAAAGCAGCTCGAGACAGCCATGGTTGACATGGTCAATCTCTGCGGTGTTGATATCAACGATGCCATCAGCGACCCCTACACAGCGAACTTACTTCCTTACGTCTGCGGTCTTGGCCCGAGAAAATCAACTGCAGTTTTGAAGACAATCAACCAGAATGGTGGTGTGGTAAATACTCGTGACGAGCTCGTTGGCGATCCTGACCACAACAAACTGCCGGTAGTTGGTCCTAGGGTATGGAACAATTGCGCCAGTTTTCTCCTGATCGAGTACGACAGTTCTGTTGCGATGTCCGACTATCTTGACAATACTCGAGTGCACCCCGAGGACTACGAGCTAGGTAGAAAGATGGCTGCTGATGCTTTAGAACTTGATGAGGAAGACGTGAAGGCCGAGGTTGATGAAGGTGGTCCAGGAGCTATTGTCCGGAAGATGATACGAGATGACGACCAAGAAAAAGTGAACGACCTAATTCTCGAGGAATACGCGGATCAATTGGAGCGAAATTACAACCAGCGGAAGCGAGCGACCCTGGAGACCATTCGTGCTGAGTTACAGAACCCATATGAGGAACTTAGGAGAAAGTTTGCAGTGCTCTCAGATGATGAGGTATTCACTATGCTCACAGGAGAAACACGGGATTCGCTCTGTGAGGGCATGGTCGTATCCGTGAATATTCGAGTTGCGAAAGAGGAAATGGTCATCGCAAAGCTAGATTCTGGTATAGAAGGTAAAGCCGACATAATGGAAGGCTCAGACCGCGAAGTACCTCTGAATCGCATATTCTCCACTGGCCAAGTCACCCAGGCTAAACTACTGGAGATCAACCGTACAGATTTCACCGCCATACTATCCCTCCGTGAGTCTGTTGTCAGAATCCCCTATCGGAAGCGAGTCAACCATGATCCCAGCACATGGGATGTTGTCCAGGAGCACAAGGACAAGGAGGAACTCAAAGCAAAAGACAAAGCTACTGGTCGTGCACAGCGTGTCGTCAAACATCCTCTATTCCGACCATTCAATGCAACGCAAGCTGAAGAATATCTTGGATCACAGGCACCTGGCGATGCTGTCATCCGGCCCTCGTCGAAAGGCAATGATCATCTTGCTGTCACCTGGAAAGTTGCTGATGGTGTTTATCAACACATCGATGTTGTTGAACTTGACAAGGAGAATGAGTTTTCAGTCGGCCGAAAACTTCGAATTGGCAACAAATACAACTATAGTGATCTTGATGAGTTGATTGTAGATCATGTGAAGGCCATGGCTAAGAAGGTCGACGAAATCATGCAGCATGAGAAATATCAATCGGGCAGTAAGAACGATACAGGTAATGTACAACGATATTCCGCAAAATTGAGAGCTATACTGATACTGGTCATTAGAAAACTGGTTGCATTCGTACACGAAGGCCAATCCCAAGAGATCTGTCTATGCTTTCTGTCTGGATTCACGACATCCTGGATATTTCTATCTCTGCTTCAAAGCCGGTGAGAACGCTCGAGTCAATGCATGGCCGGTCCGAATTGTCCCTAATGCCTATGAGCTCATGAAAAACCCATATCCTGATATGAGAGCACTTTGCAACGGATTCAAGATGCGTGTTGCGAGCGAGGCGCAGAGACGATAAGGCGACACGCTAGACTGAGGATTCAGAAAATGGCTTCTCTAAACAGCATCTTGCAACTTGTATCAAAATCGTAAAATACTGGTCTTTAAGGGGCGCGGGGGGATCAAATGCATGGATAGGAGACATTTTGTCTATCAATGGCTAAGACGGTCATCTCAGAACGAAAAGCAATCTCAAGAGGATTTCACATTACATATCCTTCATGCTTACTCTACCGTACTTCTCACCTCACTTTATGGCGAGTGAGTCCATGATTTGCAACTCCATATGAAAGTGTGTAAAATGAAACAAATATACCTAGTTAGAAATGCTTCTCGCACAGGTACCAAATACTTCATACCGGAGTTCTCTAGTTGGTTCCGATGATTCGAAACTTTATATGTATTATGTGTAGAGTAAGTAAGTGATATAGTAACAAATGCCATTATCCGTGGTTAGCTGGGTGGGGTGGTTTTGACAGGGGTGTGGGGCGTTCAATGCCGCACTGCGCAAGGCTGAAGGCGGCTGAGTTTTTCGCCTGGCACACCCTTGTGCGAATCCAAGCTGAATCGCTAACAACACATCTGCTTACCGTAACCCGTAATTGCTTACCTTTTGCCTTGTTCGTCTTATTTTTACGTCTGCTTAGACAGGAGAGACTTATCTTCTGCTTGCTCAGTAACTACTCAGTATCAAATCAAAAGTGTTTTGTTCACTACAGCGCTGTGGAAAACCACAAACATTGCCCTGCCGTACTTAGTACCTAGGCCACCACGCTCACGGACACATGATTTTGGGGAGCTGCCCGCCATTGAATTGACAGCCGCACTAAAGCTAAGGACAACACCACTACAAAGCACTAAGACGAACACGAGTCGAGAGCCTCACAACAGGGCACCAGAACAAACGCGAACCATAGAATCACCTCAGCACAATCGATGTACAAATATCCCCGCGATCTTACCTCGCGATCTTACCTACCAATCTTTCCCGGCACTTCCGCTTGTTCCCTTAGGACACATCTGTTAATTCAATATCCTAGTTGGCAACTTTAGCATTGTTTAGGGACTACGAATGCGACTCCCTCGGCGGGCTTCAATTCTTGCGCTGCTGACGCAATGGCTGGAATTGAGCAATTAGAGATTCACAGCAAGGTACGCCATTGCGCTTACAGCTGGGGTGAGACAAGATCATGTCTAATATGCATAGTCGTACATCGTGCGCTGGGTGAAAGTGGAGGAGGGTCATACAATATCTTGGAGTATACAGCCGCATAAAAAGTCTATGTAGGTTTGAGCAAGACAATAGAATATATGATCACTATGGCTGACAATATAGTAACTTTGGAATCTTCAAGCATCCTGGAGTTACGAGCGTAGCTGGCACGCCGGGAGGCACGCAATACCCTGCGCTAGATGATGCGGTTCAAACTCTTCAACAGCTTCCTGGGGGTGACAAGAAAAGCAGGGCAGACAACAAAAATGAGACCGATTCTACGGCTAGAGAGCAATTGAGTGCAAAAGGGTTCATCCAGATACATTGGTATGGAAAATGCGAAGCCGACAAAGTTTCAATGGGAACGTATGCAGTCCCTTCAGGATTTGGTGGAATGTATGGGCTCATATTCGACAACACTTTTTCGAAACAGATTTCTAAAACCGCGACGTTCGTTCTCCTCACATACCCATCCAGTAACCCTCCACATTCTACACACCACATGGCAAGCGCTGTCAGTGGAGGGAAGAACCAGAGTCCGAAACTGGCTGCTGCAGCCTCCGATTCTGTGGACAGTTTGCAGAGTCACTTAGCTACAGGCAACGGTGGTAGTAGGGGCAATTCAGTTCTTGGACGGAACGACAGCGATCAATTGATCCCCACATATCATGTCGGAGTACTGCAAAAACGGCGGAGAAAGAGAGGCCAAGGTTATGCTAGCAGGTTTTTCTCCCTGGATTTCGCAACTTGCACATTATCATATTTTTACAATCGGAATTCTTCAGCTCTCCGCGGAGCAATACCTCTAAGCTTAGCTGCAATATCAGCGAACGAGAGACGGCGAGAAATTAGTATTGATTCAGGTGCTGAAATTTGGCACTTGAAAGCTGGAAATGCTAAGGACTTTGGAGAATGGACGACAGCTCTTGAAAGAGCCAGTAACAGTGCACGAAACCCCAACACGGGTGACCCTAGCTTTCCTCCAGGTACAAAGTTAGGCATTGATACAGCTGGTCTTCTGGTCCCAACTGGTAGCAGTCCGCAAGAAGACAGAGAATGGCAGCAAGTAGAAGCGCTGGTTAGTAGGATCGTTGGCACACGCGATGCTGTTCGACGATTATCCAAGAATACAGCGCCTGGACCAGCACCTAGAAAAGCATCACCCTCAGGCCTTGGGCTTTCAGGTACCCTCCCAAGTCCAAGGATGGATGAACAAGGCGACTACTTTGCGGCTACGCAACCTGAAAAGAGACCTTTCTGGAAGCGGAAGCCTAGCACTCCTACAACACCTCAGATGCTTCAGAGAGGTATGGGATCACAACTGGCCGTTCCTACTCCTGCCACAGTCACAACGATCACGGCAAATGGATCCGTCTCCCAGTCTTCTCGAAGGTCGCGGAATTCGCAAGAAGAGGGTAGCATGCACGACCATTGCGCCGCATTACTTCGCGATCTGGATGACGTTCTCGGAGATTTCTCTGCACTGATTGCAAGCAGCAAGAGACGGCGTATGGCTGCGCCAAGATCACCAGCAAGAGTCAGTATGGACTCTACATCTACTGGAGAGTTCTTTGACGCGGAGGCTGGTGATCTCGATAGAAGCCAGGTCGTCATGATCGATCGACGAAGCGAAGAAGATACTCAGCCGTCAGAAGCCGAAGATGGCTTTGCGACGGACGCTTCTTCCATATCTTCTGAGGGCGACGACAACAAGACTGATCTGAAAGGAGCCGCGGCACTATTCCCGGCCAAACCAAAGTCTCTGGACCCTCTGCCGATGCCGATACTCGTAAAGCGTCGGAAAGTCATACCTGCCGCTACCCAGCTGCCTCCTAGTCTTATTGGCTTCCTGCGTAAGAATGTTGGAAAAGATTTCAGCACTATCAGCATGCCAGTGAGCGCCAATGAACCTATTTCCCTTCTGCAACGTGTGGCGGAGCAATTGGAGTATTCGCAACTTCTTGACACCGCTATTTCACACAAAAATTCGACTAGTCGACTTTTATACGTAGCTGCGTTTGCTATCTCGCAATTCAGCTCCAGTCGCGCCAAGGAACGAGCAATGCGCAAACCTTTCAACCCCTTACTTGGTGAAACTTATGAGTTAGTCCGAACTGATAAGGAGGTTCCTGGTGGCTTCCGTTTCGTGGTTGAGAAAGTTTGCCATCGCCCAGTTCGCATGGCTTGCCAAGCTGATTCTGCCAATTGGTCATTCAATCAAAGTCCAGCCCCCGTGCAAAACTTCTGGGGCAAGAGCGCAGAGCTGATCACTGAGGGTCGCGTTCGAATCGTTCTCCGTCTACCTGATAGTAAGGAGGAACGGTACAGCTGGAACACCGCGACCGTGTTCCTGCGTAATGTGGTCATGGGAGAGAAGTATGTCGAGCCAGTGGGTACTATGGTAGTCACAAACGAGACTACTGGAGCGAAAGCCAGTGTTGAATTCAAGCAGAAAGGAATGTTCGGTGGTCGGAGCGAGGATGTACAAGTCGATAGCTTTGGCCCAGATGGTGCACCTACGGGAATGAGCCTAACAGGTACATGGACTACCAGCCTAAAAATGCTAGAAAGCGGTAAAGGAGGCGGTGAAATCTGGCACGTTGGAGAACTGGTCGATAACGCTGCTCAAAGATATGGTCTCACTACCTTTGGTGCTGGCCTCAACGAGATCACAGAGCTTGAAAAGGGCAGATTGCCACCCACCGATGGCAGACTACGACCGGATCAGCGAGCTCTCGAAGCCGGCGATCTTGATACCGCCGAAACGCTCAAGGCTAGGCTCGAGGAAGCACAGAGAGTGCGCAGAAAGGAGGTGGAGCAAAAGGGTCAGGTTCACGTGCCTAGATGGTTCATTAAGGTCGAGGGCGGTGATGAGGGCGAGGAGGTGTGGAAATTAAAGAGTGGGAAAGATGGGTATTGGGAGGAGAGAAGTAGGGGGACGTGGAATGGTGTGGAGAATATCCTTGCGATTTGAGCGGGCAGCGAGCGAGCGAAGAAGCGTACAAATGTGGGAAATATGGCGTTTAGTGATAGATTGGGATTATGGCTTTCCTCTCGATTTGAAGTTTCGGGGCTGGTTTGTGGGTGGTGGTGAGCAAAAGTCTTTTGTAGAGGTGGTGTCTACCTTGTTACGTGTCAAAGGCAGTACGGTTGGTGGCTGGTTTTAGGACTCTTTGGTATAGACGATAGATGGTGGTGGTCTTTGGATGACGAGTGATGAATTGAGCGATTTTGTCTATTTACTTCCTTGCCTCCTACCTCTCTAGCGAGATCTCGTGACTCTTGCATAGTTGGTGTTTTAGTTGCCAAAACTTTCTTAAAACATGGGAGTCTTTGTGGATAGTAGTCACTTATTCTCAACCCATTGAAGAGGTCTTCGATTTAAAAGACACTGGAAAGATGCTTATTTTTGTCAAATGGTCCGCATTGCTACGCTACATAGCTAGTTGTACCTTGAATGGCATTACGAATACGCTTAGGTATTTATGAAAACGAACTTTCAAGAAAGGTGAAGTTGGTAATTTGAAGGTGGTAAGTCAGAAGAATATGGCTATTGTAGGAAGTGATTGGCTATCATGGCTACACAGGTACTGCACGGCAGCAGAATTAAGCAAGGCACATGCTATGCAAATCAAGATAGTATGTGCAGCATATCTTGAAACAAATTTCATTTCTACCTCGCACATAAAGTTCGGCACTCGAACAGTAGCGCTTAATAATCTAAGGTGGGATTACTCACCAAGTCATCAGATGCCCGAGACAGTAGGGGATTGGAAATCTTGAATGAAACCATCCCGGCTGGATTTAACGATCCTATACAATCGGTGTACAAGGAGATTTTTTGCTAGCTGTGCCATTTTTACGGCGCTGTTGTGGTGAGGTTGATGGGCGAATACTATTTATTGGTTTTGCTCCGAGACGAAATGGTCCGATCCATCCTGCCCACTATCTAGTTTGCAGGCTCATATGCGCCCGTGCCATTCGGGTTGCTTGCCAGCGCGGTCATGTTCTTATTTCCAGGCTTTAAGTATGTCTTTCCCCTCGGTAAATTATCCAATGTGCTATCCGGTAAACCCAACTATTCAAAAGTCAGCACATCAAATTCTACTAACCTCAATATAAGCGAGAAAAGAAAGGGGCAACATACCGTATCCTTCACAACCTGTCTCGGCGTCAACGCCAACCACTGCGCCACGCTAATATCCGTAAACTTCCCCTGCTTCAACACCTCCAAGAAAATCACGTCCTCCGTGCCAGTATTCTCGATGTAGTGCGAGTTCGAAGCCGGGATATAGCCTACATCCCCAGCGGTATAGTCGAACGTGCGGGACGATTGCGGCGCATCGTAGATCGTGATCCGCGCTGAGCCTTGCAAGAAGTAATTCCACTCGTCAGATGTGCCGTGCCAGTGCAATTCCCGCATGGCACCGGGTTGTACCGTAACGAGAGCCGCGGACAGATCTTTGGAGATGGGGAAAGTGGTTGTGTCGAGGATTTTTACGGAGCCGCCGGGAACGGTATACCTATATAGCACCAACTTTAGCAGGTAATCTCAAGATGGATGATTAAATTATACGTACGGTTTCTGCTGGCTCCAGTGGTATGTGTAAGACTCATTCAAGGGTAGTTCACCGACGGGAGATTCGATGATTTGGTCATTGATGTTGGCTGGGGCCGGGGTGCCGGGAAATATGTAGAGTTGGTCGGATGGCAAATCGTCCATGGAGGAGACGGGCGCTTGAAGGTCTTTGGAGAGGACAGATTTGGGGTTTCGGAGGAACATTTCGGATACGAGGAAGGTACCGTCTTCGCTGAAATCACCGTTGTCAAAGACGAGGAGGAATTCGCAGCCTTCATCTAGGGCTCTATGGTGTGGTTAATAGAGTGGGAGAAAGTAGGTGTTGGGAGGGTTTACTGGATAGAGTGCGGGTTACCAGCTGGGAAGAACCAGACGTCGCCTGCTGAGATGTCGTCGTTGAATGTGTGGCCGCTTTCATCGATTGCTGACAATCGTACTGTATATATTTTAAGTATACGGGCATGTTTTTGAGAGTGGTCCTCTTACCTGAGCCCTTAAGTATGAGAGCCCATTCATTTGCGGTGTGCCAGTGCTAAAATCCAGTCAACACATAAAGTCTGTCGTACTTCACAATACTTCAAATATTTACCAGTTCTCGGTAGGCATGAGGTGCTAGACGCATATCTACACCTGCCATTTGAGTAGCAGCTGGAAGCTGATCGGTATTTTGTTGTCGTGCCCAACCTGATTTTCCTTCTACTCCAAATCTATTGTGACTCAAGCCTAGTGGCCACTGTGCTTGCGGCACACTTCCAGAATCCGTTCCAGGTGGAGCATAAGTATCAGGGTTGAGTCTCTCATAGTCATAGGTTCCTGGTACTTGTATTAGCTTCATTTTATCCTGTTTCTAAGATAATTACATACTTGGTCCAGGATCTGTCTGTCCGCTATCACCTCGAATTGGCTGTGGGTTTTCTACACTATTAAAGTCAAGATAGAGACCAAGATTAGGGTGTGCATCTTGGCCATTGACTTTTGGATAACTTGAAACAATGGCTGAATCTCCACCAGATATTGGAGATGGCGAAGCCTGTTCTCCAAGAAGGTCGCTGGTGCCATAGAGTGACCCAGAGGCTGCTGTTACTGTTGGAATAGGTGGATTCACACCACCAACAGGCCCTAAATTTTCTCCATAATCACCCATTTGAGGAGTGGGTATGGTGAGGACTGTGGGGATGATTCCCAAGAATACTGTTTTGGCCAATGATGGATACATGTTGGTGGAGGAAAGAGGAAGTGAATGGCCGATGGTAAATGGAAGTTCTTCTCAGCATTGATGAGCTACTTATACCTGACTGCTCAAACATGATTAATCGCCCCTAAAAGTACTAGAACTCAATCCCCTTCTTTTCCCTCCTTCATACAACCTCAGTTGCCTGTCTCCGGTCGCATCAGTAGATGACGTACTATTTCCGTAGTGGCAACCTGACCGAACACACACCAAAAGGAAAGGCCCATGACTGCCATGAGGAGTGGTTACTAACCTCCATGATGAAAAGATCGGGAGCCGGCACTGTGTTTCGCTAGGGAACATGAGACGCAGACACAAGTGCAGACCGGGACGATGAGGCTCTTGAATAGAGGTGACCATGAGTCCAGTCTAGTTGATGTGTGAACTTTAGCTCGCGGAAGGCAAACTCGCACTGAACTCTGATGCAGCCACACTAGTAAGAACTAGAAAAATGATAGTCTAGTATTGAAATTTTCGACTGGGGAGCATTTTGAAATGTATAATCTAGACAGCTCGGCTAAAGAACAATGACCGAGTCTATATCTTGACCTACGTTGGTGTCGATGTAGCATGAGAAGTGTGATACATTTTCTCAGAAGCCTAAGCGAGCTGTTGTGCAACCCCAAGAAGTGAGACTTTACGAGTTGCAGTCGCACAACAGATGTGTATGCATGCTTAATACGAGAAATATGCCGGAAATCCGAATGACTTTCGACGTGATAACTCCGTGCGGTCCGTGGAGCTAAGCATTAAAAGCAATCGCTGAATGCCGTCACTAATGTAGGTGCCGATACTTTAGCGCGGTAGAGGAGCATAAGTGCACAACGTCAGTCAATCGCACAAATTCGGTTGCACATTCCTTGGCAGTCGTTAATGGTTCGAGAAGGAGGAAATGAAGTGAGTAAGGTGATTAAAAATGGTGTGACAAGCTAAGTTGATATTCTGTACATTTGTAAGGTACATAAGAGAAGCTATTCCGTGACCCCGTCTGTTGAAAGAGGTAACCCAACAGATTGAACACGTATGGGAGGATGTACCGGATGCAAGTCAGATTTTAGTATCATTGTGTAAGCTTTTCAGACAGACTATTTACTTTTATGCGAGGTAATCACTGCGTGTTGTTCACTTGAGTAACTCCTGTAAGTGACTTAGGTGCAGATCAATAGAGGATGTCATTAAGATATCTATTAGCACGTATTTTGAGATGGTGGAAGCTAGCAAGAGCGCAGGGGTTGACTATTAGTGTCCGTCTGAATCCTAGGCCAACCCTAAGAGCCTTGTTTTTGGTGTTTGAAAGAGTGGTTTATATTATCCAGTCTGTTATGGCGCATTTGCCTTAATACTTTAATATTATTGAGGATATTTAGATTATCCTCAAAAATTGAGGACATACAAGAATTGGGCACTAGGTACTTTTCTTCGAGCATATCTTTAGGCTTTTGCCCTTGGCTCAGGGACTTATAGGTCTCAAGAAATATGCAAAATTTAGCAGTATATCTAAGCGATTCACAAAATGCGGCACAAAACAGACCTACCTGTCACAAAGTTTTGAGCCAGCCAATCCTAAATAGCAAGTAGCATGGTTCTACTGCCGATTTTTCTTCTTCAGTTCTCGTGGCATGGAGAAGCAGAGCCCATAGCAGTCTTCACTTAAAAACAACCCCATATTTATAAAACCAAATGTGATTCCGTATATGTCGCCATATTACTGTGAGCGTAGCAGAACTGGAAACAAGTGAATGGCTGAACTCTTGCAGATGACAATTTTCCCCAATCATGCAGCAAAACGCAGTTTCACAATCTTAAAAATCATACAAAAGCATGCTCCTCGACATCCACTTAAACTCTTCTACTTCACAATTAGTTCATTTCACCCACTACTTCCACCACCACTTCCTGAAGCTCGTTCACTACTAAATTAATCTGTTGACAGCCAACAGTTTTTTAGTGGACTTTGACTTGTCGTAATCTAATTCATGATAAACTGCATGAGTACGCCTCACATATCGTTGGGGACAGAAAGGAGATAGCCCGAATTAAGACGAAACAAGAGGTCTTCACGCAGTAGAAACCACTCTCAAATGGGATCACGATGGGAAAGGTACGATAACAGGCTAAGTTTCGTTGGCTCTAGCCGTGGGAGGGATATCTCAAACTATGATTCGAACGGGTTGGCTTGTTTATATGGGCCAACAATACCTGTTAGAAAACTAGTAGATGACTCTGTGGTAAGACCTACTTTCGGATTCGGAAGGCTGCGATCTAGACGAAATTCCAGAGGGCTCGGAATGCTACGAAATCAACAACATTTTGGAGGGGGTCTAGGTATGAGAGGCCAGAAATTTCCACACCAACAAGGATGGCAAGGAAACAACAACATTATGAACCCACAAGGGCTTCAACCTTACAACATAACTCCCCCTCAGCAACAACAACAACAACAACAACAACAACCCTTCCGGCCAATTCTTATGCAAAACCTCATCCAGCAATCTCAGCCTCCTCCTGCCCAAGCTGGACACACTGAGCAAGTTATTTTTGCCCCAGCACCACCAGGTTCTCTAAGAGGCAGCTATGTGATGAGTCAGGCTGCCATAGACCGACAAGTATCAAGACAACAAATATAATTAAGTGACTCAGCTCGATTTTTGCCACCCAGCATGCCACAAGCTCCAACGAGATTGGGCTCCGGACAAATGACTCTCCTGGATGGGCTTCCACTTTTGAGAAACCAACGTGCTGGTTCACTTCATGTCCAATCTTTACAAGCGGTTCAGATGCAGGGAGGACAAATTGGCATGGCGCCTATGTTCTACAACAACGGTGTGCCACATTCGACTCCTGTCGTGGGAAGTCATAAACCCGGCATCGTCCAAATTCAACAACAAACAAGTTCTCGCACCCAAAGAGTACCATCCAAAATATCATACCTAAACCCCGACTTCCAACCAATCCCTCAAATCCGACAGATAGCCATTCGAAGCGCCAGTACGACGACCCCAGCAGTCCAGTCTACCCCACAAAACACACGCATTGTCCAAACTCAAGTCATGCCAGGAGCACAAGCTCCGGCATCTGGCATGGATTCTATAACTTCTTTGAATTCTACAGCAACACAGCATTACCAATTGGGTAACATGCAGAGATCAGTAATTGAAGGCTTGGCCCCACCAGGACCGCATAACTGGGCAAGCACAAGTGGGTTTGCGCGAAGGGGATAGTTTCTCGCGGGACTAAAGTTGGCGGTTTAGTCATTTGGAAAACTAGCTAGCTCAATAAATCATTCAGAGCTCAAACACAGATACTCAAAACTCCACTGTTGTAATTGTGTAAGAGCTTAGGTTAAATCTCTACGTACACCATTATTTAATTCTCCTTGGAATCATAAGACGAACCGCAAGAATGCTCGTAAAATTGTAGGAGAATAAGCTTAAATGTCACATACAGGATGTTTAAGGTCTTTAGCCATATTCCCAGGCGTGCCTGGAGTTTTAACGCATGCTCTTGCCAAAGCTAAAGCAGGGTGGAAATCCATCCATGTAATCAGGCCAAGTTTTGTTGGTAGGCATATATTGATTGAATTCCGTGAATGCTGACCATCGTCTTATTCACCAAGGTTGGCTTTTAAGCTTTCGATGAATTATCAACGTAGTCTCTGGAACAAAGTACAACCATTTACGGCTTAGTTCAAAAGTTATAAGAACACCAGAAAGAATGGCCGTCCTTGCGTCGAAACTCTCAGTAGCAACTTAACTAAAAATAAACGTATCAAACGGGGGTGCTACGAAATTGTTGCACCATCAATAAGTATGAGGAAGGGAAAAGAAAGGCAAGGGGGGGTTAGCACCTCCGAAGACGAAGCATTATCGGATTCCGAATCGCTTCCACCACTCCTACCACCCAAGGATGAAGACAAGTTCAGGCCAGAATCTTTAAATCGCCACAGATCTATCAAATCATTTGGCATTGGTCCTTGGCGTATAAGCGTGGACAAGCTAGAGAAACTAGAGTCCGGCACCTCTCCTTCCTCTTCCCGCAGAAGGAAATCCTTTGATGGGCCCAAAGGAGAACAGAATCACAGAGAGGATCGTCGGAGGTCAGAGGGACATTTGGAAGAGAGTTCTCGAAGACGAAGACGGAATAGCTCGCATGCTCGTCGTCAACCGGATGGGATCTATACCCAAGGGAATAACCCACCACTTCCAACTACACCAGGGGGGAACGAGAAAGATTACAATGGCTACCCACAAAGTTCACTAGCGCTAAGAAAACAACAGCAGATAGATCAACCAACTCAGATAAGTGGTGGTCAAAATACACCTCATCAAGAAACACCTCATCAAGAAACACCCCGTCAAGAAGCACCTAGGCATGATAAAGCTCAGGTACAAGCCATCAAAGTTATTCAACCATCTTCAGACAACCAGAGTAGAAATAACCTCGCAAAACAAGCTAGATCTCCCCCAACACCCGCCATGAAAGCAATACTCAAGAAAGAACAGGAAACAAACCGAGAACGTGACAAAGAAAAGGCTAGACTGGCACAGCTGACCGCCGAAGCTATTGCGAATGACAAGAAAGCCGAACAAGCAAGGCAAGCCAAGGAAGCACAGAAACGTGACGCTGAGATAAAAATGCGAGAGACTCAAGAGAGGAGTATGAAGGAGAATCAAGAGAAACAAGCACGAGCTGACAGAGAAGCAAGGCGATTACAACAAGAGGAGCAGCAGCGTCAAGATGCCGAGGTTGCGCGACAGCTAGAGAGAGAAGAGAAAAAGAGGCTCGCAGAGGAGCAGCAGCAAAAACGTAGGGATGCTGAGCAACATCGCCTGAAACTAGAGAAAGAGCACCATCAAGCAGAAGAGCTTCGGCTACAACGAGAGCAAGAAAAGCAGGCGTATGAGGAAGACCAATGCGAGAAAGATCGGAAAGCAGCTACGTATCTAGCACAAGAGAGAGCTCGACTCCAGAAAGAACAGGCTACGGCTCAGCAGCGTACAGCAGCTGTCCCTCAGAGAAAGGTACCCCCGCCGACATTGAATGCAGCCAACCTTCAACAATATCGACAGGAGTTCGTCGATCCTGGGGCAGCGAGTACCGTGATACCTTTTGGAGACACACAGAGAACTTTTATCGAAGGAAAGGTACCTTTGCATGTTTGGGAACGAAGACAGGAAGAGCAGCGTCGAAAGGATGAAGAGGAGCATCAACGGAGGGCGGTTAGCGTGACACCTTTCGAAGCCACGCAAAGAACTTTTATTGAAGGGAAGGTACCTCGAGAGGTTTGGGAACGAAGACAGGAAGAGGAGCGTCAGCGGCGGGCACGCCAAAGATAGTAATCAAACTAAACACGCTCATTGAGCTATTTGTAAATGGTGTGTGGAATAGACTCCATGGTAAGATGTATTCTTCCATGAGACATTCCAAGAGTGCGCATTTTTGAATAGAACTTGAAATTCATTCCCACTTAATAACCTGTTATCCTCCCACGGTGTAATGCGAACGCCGTATATGATGCACCTGCTCAACAACTCCGTTTGATGCCTATTCAAACATTCGTTTAGCACCTGGCTTCAATGCCATTCCTACTTATGGTCAAGTACTTGACACCTTTATAAGGCTTCACACCTTCACCAAGACCACGACTTTTCCTTGTGTCAACATTCAGGCTTTCTACCTTTATGCCACTAGCCAGCCAACCTTTAACGGCAAAGCTGACTGAAGCCGAGCTAGGCATTAGAATCTTGTTCTGCTCAACCTTGCGAGCATCACTTTGACCATCGGGCTTTTCAAAGACCTTCTCCGACTCGGCAGGTGTACTCTGATAGGCGCCATCATCGTAATCATATCTGCCATCGAGTCGGAATCCATTACTTTCGAAATCGTCATCTTCTGTAAGAGGCCCAGCAATAGTGCAGCGAAGGCTAGCTCCGCCAGATACAGCTTCTTTTGCTGGAATGTTCCATTCTAACTGTTTTCCTCCCGGATTGTACGTTGTGTCACCTCTACTAGCTCTGATCTCCGACAAGTTTCTTACTCCTGTCGGTAAAGGCACAGTGACAATTAGATCTTCTAACGTCGGGGTTGAAGAAGTACCAGCCTGCTTTCCAATCCCACCTCCAAAGCCACCTCCGCCACCTCGCGAGGATGATCCCGATATACTTGAATTGCCTTGGCCCGAAACTTTGGTGATGATCAATCTCACTTCAAAATCAGATCCTGTAGATCCAAGGCCTGTCTTTACCTCTAGTTGAACAGGTAGCTTCAGGTTCGATGCGCTTGTAGAACCAGATCTGACATTCTGGAAGGGAAGTAAGTCGACCTCATATCCAGCCAACACAAAACGGCCATCAGGAGGTACAAAGCTTAATTCGCCCGGCTTCTCCCGCCATCTAGCAAGTCTTACACATGGGTGAAATACAGGGAGTTCCATAACTCCGTTGATGTTTTGTTTTCCTGAAGGTGTTGATAGGTTGAGTAGAATGTCGGGTACTCCAGAGATCTTGGATGTAAATGCGATTGTGCCATTTGCGAAGGCTGCAAGTGGTCGCCCGGATGGAGCAAGGGTCACACAAAGGGTCTCGACTATGTCAACATAAAGCTCATTCGAAGTGTGTCGCACATTTGCTCTTCTCCACGGCACTGAAGGGGTGTTTGCATTCCCGCTTGAAGATATCCCAGGCATATTCGAGCTCGAAGATGCAGAAGAAAAGCCGGCTTTCCTAGATTTTTTTTAGATCAGAAACGCGACCATTACCTCCCATAAAGCCACATACCCTGGAATACTAATGCCTCCCAGCAATTTCCCAATCCATCCTTCAACTTCCACCAGATCACGCAGAGCATTCGGCTCTGTGGTGCTCACAGCACCAGCATCACACATCTCGTTCAGAAGCTGGGCCACTACATCGTAACTACTTTCTACTTTATGTGCAAGAAGCGGCGATCCTACGAACTCTTCAAGAACATCAATGATCCTATGCAAAAACTCGAGGGCAAGTAAGGGTTCGATTTCGGTAGAAGCTGTCAACACGAACAGTAGATTGGAGTGGATGTAGCTGAAAACCAGTGTTGGAGGAGATGTGTTTGGGAGGTATATTAAGCTCGGTCTTGGTTGAGGCTCGGCGAGGTAGAGAGGTAAAAGTTGCTGCGCAGAGAGTGATCTGCCAGTATATACGTGAGAGAGGATAGGTCGACTGGATGGGTTAGTTACGGGCTTTTGGTGGGGGAGAGATACATACTTGTGCTCATCGTAGATGTGCAAAGCCTCGATAACCTCGCCCATTGCGAATTGCTAGGCTATTAAAGAACGCCCTCTCGTATCTTTTGTAAAAGTCTAATTCTGTATCCTCATTGTATACAAATAGTTGCATGCGCGTGAATGCCTCGAGACGGATGCAGGTGTGGGTGTTGGTGGGGGTTGAAATGAAGCAGGGACCGAGGAACTTGATTGGCTGAGAGGAGCTTGGGCTCTTGGGAAGCTCTTTCTCGCGTGCTTTTCTGCACATTACAAACCAACGACTCTCTATGCCACCATCGAGACGAACATTTCATGATCTGGCTCAGTAAATAGAAAATATGGAACAAAATAAACGAGAAAGGCCAGAAGATTGTCTACCGTGTCGAGTCATGGGTAGGTAATCTCTACACGTCTTTCTGAGGTTATGATTGCTGACATTGCTTCAGGAGCTACGGCATTTATTGGACTTGGTACATATACCTATGTCTCTGGTCATTCTCAGCTTAGAGCGCAGCAAGCTAAAATACTCCAAAGGAAGAGTATTTTTGGAATGAAAAGCCGGCAAGCCGGTATCACTACAATTGCTTTGACCCTTGCAGGAGCGGGCCTCTGGAGGCTGGTCAATTAGAGAGTAATCTAAAGACTGACGTGAAGCTATGGGGATGAACTATTGGTAATTGTACAAAGGTCTAAATTCAATCATCTATGGTATCTCGCTGGTCTAAACTGTTGCTACAGATGAGCTGGCACTAGCTGCCTCTTTCTCTCTCCACTCAGCCTTCTCTTTACGAAGCTGTGATTTCACAACCATCACAGTCATGATCGAATATACGGCCGAAAATACCCACGGGAGTCCCCACCCCACTCCAAATCCTATGTGTACGTTCAAAAGCATGATGAGAATTGTCGATACGATTGCGATGAAGATGAGACCTAAGCCCCATATCCAGCTCAGCAACAAGATCATCCGGCGAAATCGTGGGCTGACATCGTATCTCTTCATTACTGCTTCCCGGTATTGAACACCACCTTGGCCCTCAATTCCACCACCATCTTCGACAAAGGCTAGCAATGCTGGCTTCCAAAGAGATCCCTTTGGGGTTGAAGACATATTAAACGGGAGTCGTTTCTTCAATTGTGTCAGGATCGCTGTTCCGCACAACAGGAATCCGAAATAGAAACAGATTGTTGGAGATGGCATCGCGACTAACCGAACCCATGGATGATGAGGTATGGTTCCTATTACTAGCTCGATCTCGAACGCGGTAATGCATAGCAGGAGGTTAACATGCAAAAACTCCATCTACATCTTGTTAGTGGACCCTTATTATAGAACCCAAAAACGTACCATTCCCCATCTTGACCAACCCACAGGTCTCCATTTGGGTGCTACCTTTGCTCGGAAGAGTTTGAGTGATCTGAACGCGTAATGACTGAAACTGATCAGACCGAAGATACCAGTGATGATACCGAAAACTAATAGGCGTTAGAAACCTGGCCACACGCTACAACAACTACACATACTGTCTTGTGTACTGAGATTGGTACCGAACTCGAAGGCATAATAATAGGCTATTGGGAGTGCGCAAAGATCAATTATGACCACTGTAACACCAATCCAAATAATCATTCGACGCCTTCGATGTGGTGTATGTAATTCTGGTAAAGGCTCCACGACGTCCAGCATATTTGTAGGTCGATGCTCGCCATGCGATTCGGATTCGATGATGTTCTCGTCGACCATCTTGACCCTGTCTCAAGGTAGTACCACCCGCCAGTCCTTGAAGGAGATACTATGGACTTTTAGATACTAAAAAAGAAAAGAAGGTTCTTGAATCGATTTTTTCATTGACTTCTCATGATTGAAAGGTCACTATTCCGAGTCGATTTGCTTTTAGTCGTTCCCAGAACTTCCGGATTGCATCATACGTAATAATCGCCTCGCAGGAACTTCGAGGTAGTAAATGGCTTGGCGGTGACGCTGTTGTGTTTGTAATCCCTGCCAACGCAATTAAGCTTCGGAAGCGTCGTTTCGTTCTGCCACCCGATGCTTGTTCACAAAATAAAACCAGCCTCGGCGAGCCTCACCAAACAAATCTCCAGCCTCGTCCGACAACAGCACCAACAACCATGGCTATCACTATACTTGCGCCAGCTCCAGCTGCAAACTCATACCCAGATTCAGAATATTCTGATGAAGAGTCGGAAGATGGCGGCGCTGACCTGGAAGGAGACATTGACATGCGACCCAGCAAGCGGGCGAAACGTTCTGCTAAAGACATCGTTACTCCAGGAGAGACTGTCACTGACGATCCCCAATGGATGAGGTTTGTCTCTTCTGTTGTTGTCTTTCATGAATCTTGCTAATTTTCTCTTAGAGGTCATGGAACGTACATTGCGCCTGCAAGCACGGAGATTGTGGCGACAGTCGCTGGCACCATCCAGAAAACCAACAAACTCCTTTCCGTCCGTCCTCTTCGCGCGCGTTATACTCCGGAGATTGGTGATTTGGTCGTTGGTCGAATAGTTGAGGTGCAATCAAAGAGATGGCGTGTCGATGTTGGAGCTCCCGTACTTGCGGGTCTACCATTATCTGCCATAAATTTACCAGGAGGAATACTTCGAAAGAGAACAGAGACCGATGAGTTGCAAATCAGAACATTCTTCAGCGAGGGCGATCTTCTAGTTGCCGAAGTCCAGAGCTTACACCAAGATGGAACCGCTGGTTTGCATACAAGGAGTTTGAAATATGGCAAATTACGGAATGGAGTCTTTATGAGCGTTACTGGGACAGGGGGAGGCGGTGGTGTTGTCAGAGCACGCCGGCAAGTGTGGACCATGGATACTGAGCATGGAGGAGGCAAGGTTGATGTTATACTGGGCGTCAATGGGTATATTTGGATCAGCAAACATATTGAAGTTGCGGGAGCGGAGACTGCTATCACGAGGATGGAGGAAAGTGTGAGCACAACCGTTTATTCGAGCCAGAATGACGAAATCGCACCAGAGACAAGAAGGGAGATCTCAAGAATCAGGGGAGTGATTACTCTTCTAGTTCAAGAAGGGCTTCGAGTCGATGAAGAGATGGTCATGAAAGGGTACAGTTCAGCTATTGAAGTTGATGATAGAGAGCCAGGAGAGAGCAACGAATATTTAGGCGGTGAGAGAGGCAAAAGTGTACTGAATTTACTCAACGGACGATGATATGACACGAGTCATGCCTCACGTTTCTAAACATGAACATCCTACCCGGCATTTGAACATTGGTGAATAATTTAATTTGGCTCTTCCGGTTTCCGTTATCAAAAATTACGCTCGATGAACGAGTCAAGCCCTGAGCGGAACTCGGCTGAAGAAAAGTTCGCACCCTACAGATCGTGAAAGATCGTGCAAGAAAAGAGCTGCATGGAACTTTTTTGATGAATTAGGACGGACCACGAACACTATGGCTTCTCACAAGATTGCTTCAAACATCATAATATCGAAGCAGGTCCCTAAATCGAAGAGAGAAGAAAGTTGCATAAATTTCTGCATCGACGTTTGAGATCTCGCTTGATTTTTCCATCGTTCATTCGACCAATGGTATCTCGGCCTCGTTCCTCGCTTATTCAATTGCTTACAGAAACTGCACACTTACCGTACAGGCACATACCTTGTTAATTGGGACAAATCATCTGTCGCTTCAGCCTGGAATGATTGTAATATTATCAGCTCGTTCATTGAAACATATTAGTTGTGAGGACCGTAAGACCGTACCGTGGTTGTATTGAAAGAGTAGACTTCGGCGATAAAATCCTCCCAAAAAGGCTGAGGCCAGGGTTCTAAACTCAGAAAAAACGTCATTAGTCTCAAAGCCCCAATTTTATGTTGGTGTCAACAGCAAACTCTTCGTTTAGATGCCGCAAAGATAGACCGCGAATGGAACTCAAGTCCTCGACCCAGGGAAGTATCCACAGAATGTGGCCAACTACCGTTGGCATGATGCAAGATATTGGGGCATTTCCGAAACTTTTTCATGGTACGGAACAAGATGTCTGGACCTGCTTAACAATCTTGGCTTCGCTTTGACTTTAAAGATAAGTCTCTGGCTTCTCTATATAAAGGTTGAAGGTATGTTGTTGACTATTATTTGTTAACACAACTTCATTCTCACATTCTTCAATCATCTCTAATCTAAGCAAACTCACTATTCTCCACTCTCAAGCCTTCTATAAAAATTATAAAAAGCTATAAAAACAGCAACTATGGTTGAATTCACCGTCTTTAAGGGTTCAAAGGAGGGCAAGATTATTCAGTCGAAGACTACAAGAGAAATTAAGCCCGATGAGGTCTTGATCAAAGTCACTCACTCAGGACTTTGCGGCACCGATGAACATTACAAAAAGGCAGATATGGTTCTTGGTCACGAGGGTGCAGGTGTAGTAGAGGTACTTTCCCCCATAAAAGCCTTTGAAGTTCATAATTAACTTGAAACAGGAAGTTGGAGCGTCAGTAAAAACCTATCGAAAGGGCGACTCTGTCGGATGGGGCTATCAACACAATTCTTGCAACCACTGCAAACAATGCCTTACTGGCCACGAGACTCTCTGTCCGGAGCGTGCCATGTATGGCTCCGCCGACCTCGACCAAGGCTCTTTTGCAACTTACGGAGTCTGGAAAGCAGACTACATCTTCAAAATCCCAGACAGCATTCCACGTGAATACGCGGCACCCCTCCAATGCGGAGGCGCAACCGTCTTCAATGTCCTCCACTCCTTCAACGTCAAATCAACCCACCGAATTGGCATAATCGGCATTGGCGGTCTCGGACATCTCGCCATCCAATTTGCTGCTAAGATGGGTTGCGAAGTCGTCGTCTTCTCCAGCACTGAGTCGAAGAAGGAGGAGGCCACCCGCCTGGGAGCCAGCGAATTTGTCACCACAAAAGGTGTCTCCGAACTCCAACTCTCCAACCCAATCGACCACCTGCTCGTCACGACTTCGGCTCAACCAGACTGGAAGCTCTTCCTCCCCATCATGGCTCCAGGAGGTGCTATCTACCCACTCTCGGTTGACAGCGGCGATCTAAAGATCCCTTATATGCCTCTGCTCGCTGGAGAACTGAAGGTGCAGGGCTCTTTGGTTGCGGCAAGGGATGTGCAGAATGAGATGCTGGCGTTTGCTGCGCATCATCAGATTCGACCTATCATTGAGAAGTTCCCTATGAGTGCTGAGGGTATTACGGAGGCGATGGCAAAGTTGGCAGAGGGCAAGGTTCGGTATAGAGCCGTGCTTGTTGTGGAGTAGAACGTGATATAGTAAGAGGCTTAATGCATGGTATGGCGTACAGGGCATTGGGTCTGATAGAGAAAGCTGAAAGCGTTTTGTATTGTCTAGACTTGAGTATAAATCCGCGACGGAATCTCAAAAGTTCAATTTCCCATATTCCTCCCGGCCATATCTTTTGTCGGCTGAATTGACATTCCTGTTCAACTAACCACTCGACACGCGAACTCTTCAAGAACAATACAAAAGCACTCCATATTAAACGATCTCTAGCTAGTCAAGCATACCTATGAATATATCACTATCAGAAACTAAGTTCAAGAACCCTTCAACCGATTTTTGCCTCTTCGGAACCGCCCACCTCAACGGCTATCACCAACATCCAAGGCCCGGACCTTTCTCCGAGGAACGGGCCTCTCCGATACGACGTGCAACAAAGAACTCAAAGCCTGCATCGTATTATCTAATTCTCTCGTAACTTTCTGTCGCGACGGTGGCACCACAAATGAAGGGTGCATGACGGACGCGTGATTGGTCAGGCCAATGACAGATTAAGACTTCGAGATTCGGTTGGGACTAGCTCAGTATGAGTTCTGAGATTTGAGGATTGAGTTAAGAGTCTTCGGTTAGTGAATATAGTTATATCGCTAATAATATATATGCCCAAGATTCATTACCTCAAGTAATAATACTCCAAGATCGAACCAACCAACCAAGACCCACGATCCCCGGACCTCCCCTCTAGCCCCTCCGCACTCCAAACGAATGCGGATTGCTGATTAAATCTCACACTCAGCATCTGCATTCGGGATTAAACCATGCTCGTCCATATCAGACGGGTTTCCTGATTTAGAAATAAGTGCTTGCTTTGTTGCATGTCGAACGGAGTTGAGATCCTCGGGATGCTTCTCCGGATCGTATCAACTCTGCTCTGATATCCTCAGATATCTTCTCCTGGGCGTATTGAGTCAGGTCATGGGAGTGAACACTTGGCCATGAATTCAACCTGGTGTGATGGTTAGGAGACATGTTGAATATATTAGATACTGCTAGGTAATTCTGAGCTACTTAAGTAGGCGTTTGACAACCTTTTAGGTGAAATCTGGGGGTTGCCGTGGACTCGATAGCATTTGCATTCTGAATGTCACATAGAAGAACCCTCCCACTGAACATGCAGAACCGCCGACCGTCTGACAGACAAATGAAACCCATCCCATTACGCGCATCGCACAATCCTTGTTCCTTAGGCCGAAAATCATAAACGCCATTAACCATTTTGTAGACTAGAAGTCCGTCACTTCTTCCAGAACATCAGATCAGCGAGAGTGGGCAAGAGACCAGTATCCACATATCTCTTCGCCCCCATTGCAAACACAATTACAACCGTCCATCTTACAAGCGCACCACTGGGACCCTCAGATCCCAAAGCACCTAAAAAAGAAAGCCAATAGGAAAGGCCTCTAATCTCTTTGCCATCTCGGTCAAAATTTGGCTTCTTCTGACTCATCTGACGGAATTGCTTCAGCTTTGCATCAGTGTATGGCGGGTAGCGAACATCAAGCAACCTCTCCATCCAAGCTGGAGTAGTGGTTATTGAACGGCGGTGGGTGAAGGTGTCGAAGGATGATTTTCCACGATATGCACCTTGGCCTGACGTTCCAACACCACCGAACGCCATTGTAGGAATTGAGGCATGGAAGAAGGCATCATTCAGAGAAGCCCCGCCAGAAGCAACTTCATTTAAGACTACGAGAAGTAAAGGTTAGCGATAGCCTTTTCAAATCATAAATTAAGGATGCAAATAGCCATAGTAATGGCACAATTGAGCTTTGAGGCTTTAAACGATTAAGATGGCCTTCATGCTATCAAACTTGACTGAGAATGAGGTATGATGGGCTTACCTTTAGATGTTTCGGCCTTGGAACCAAAAGCATACAGAGCAAGAGGAGTCGAGTCGACGTTATTAGCGGTTTTGATAGCCTCCTCAATGTCGTCCACAGCTAGTATAGGCATCAGAGGACCAAACGACTCATCGACAATCATGGAGTCATTCGCATCGTTGACCAAGACAACCGTAAGTTCAATGAAGTTATCAGACTCGTCCATCTCCCCACCAATAATGATCTTTCCTTTAGTATCATCAAGCATCTTCTTGATTCTGTGGAAATGTCTTTTGTTGATAATGCGCGAGAAATCCGGGCTTGCTTTTTGGCCTTTGGGGAAGAACTCCTTCATAGCAATATGCAATTGTTCGGTGAATGCTGGAAGTATGTCCTTTTCAACCATAATATAATTCTGACTGATACATACTTGGCCAGCGTTATGGATTTTCCCCCAGAGCATTCGCCTTGCTGCTAGTCGAGGATCAGCATTCTTTGTAACGAAGGCAGGGTTTCGTCCTCCAAGTTCAAGAGTAACCGGTGTCAACGTCTCTGCCGCCTTCTTTGCAATTATTGTTCCAACAGCAGAACCACCAGTATAGAAAATCCTGTCCCATTTCTCGTTCAGTAGAGCACTGGTCTCTGCAACGGCGCCGTTGACCACAGCGTAAGCACTGGGATCGAGATAATTGTCCACAATATCCTTCATTACCATAGCTGTCGCCGAAGCTAGTTCGGAGGGCTTGAGTACAGCAGTACATCCTGCAGATATAGCGCCAATCAAAGGTCCGAATGAAAGTTGAATGGGAAAATTGTATGCTCCAATTATTAGGACTGTTCCAAGAGGATCCTTTCGGATCTTTGGTTTCAAAAGGGAGTTGGCGAGTGGAATATCGGGCGCAGGCTCGTCTTTCATCCATTTGGCCAAGTTCTTGGTGACAAACATAATATCATTCTTGCACCAGTCAATTTCCGAGATGTATGCTTCGAAGGCCGATTTTCCGATATCTTTCTTGCACGCCTCAATCAACGCGTCGGTATTCTCATCCATCCCCCACCATAGCTTGCGTAGCTGTTGTAGTCGCCATTCGATTGGCTTTGTTTTCTGGGAGCGAAAAGTAGTTCTGCACAGATTGACTGTACTGGTGATGGATTCAACGGGAGTAGCCTCAAATGGTGGAATTGATACGGCGCCCATGTTGGGTAGTCTAAACACCACAGTTCGATTAGTCACTGACTTTCTTTTAGTGGTAGGTGAAATAAGAGGAGTCTCTGAAATCGGGCTGGGATGGTCCATCATAGGAGAGCCCTCCATGGGAGAGCGAGAGTCTTCCATGGTCACCCAATGGAGCTATTCTTCGACTGTATGGTATAAAAGATATTGGCTGGAAACGCTTTCCATTTCCACAGTTTGGTGCAAGTGAAGGATCCAGCAGACTGTCTGGGTCTTCTAGTTGCTCCTTCCCATTTTGAAGGTCGTCGTGCCAGTTGCGCTTGCATTAGATTCTTGTCGTCTCATGTTGCTTTCTCAAGCACAGCGCGATGCCTCGGCCAAGCTTATGTCGGGACGAACCTCTGTATCAAACACGAGAAAAAGAGTAGCTCACCAATTTATGTCTTCCCCTAATATACTTGATAGACTAGTGAACAGATTTGAAAGTCTGTACCTTCAATGATCACAGCTCGCAAAAGATAGAACAGAATTGGTTTGGTTTGAAGCTGGCAAGGGCCGAAGCTCCCGTCTCTTGTACCCCACAGCGACCACCACCACGGGCCAACTAAGATTCCGAGTATTCGGTCTTAGCGGAGGTCTCTGAAGGATCGGATCGCAGTTAATCGTTTCGAGAGTCTTCTTTTAGCGAGAGCGGATAGACAAACAAATGCGATAGGCTAGGAGGGGAGGAGGCGATATTCTCTTTTTTTGAGGCCAATAATCGGAATAATATTGCACGAATATAGGGGGCAATGTTTGAACATGTACGGAGGACGGAGGTCGAGGACGGAGGCACCATGCCGAGGCACAAGCTTGTGAATGTCCGGGTAGCAAAGCGCCTGCCGAATTGCGGGGACTACTACATGTAAGCATTATGTCTCAGCCTGGGATGCTACAGAGGCTGTTCAATTGAATTCCTTCTCACCAGAGAGAAGCTACTATGAGAAGTCCTGTAATCATAAAACTTACATTTAGGCCAACCCCCAAATTCTGAGGGAGTGAGGAATCGTTCCATGGATCATAGCGCAAGGGAATCTGCCTTGCTCAAACAATTAGATTTCACATCGTCTCTATTGAGGAACATCTTGTGGCTAAGTCTATGCAATCCTCCACTACTATTTTTGTAACGTACAGCTGTAGTCTATTTGGTTGTGTTTACAATATCTTACACATTGATGTATCGTACCTATAGGTCTTACTATCGTTTGATAGCCAGCCTCTTACCCCCTTTTCCCAGCGCCTTTCCGCCTTTGCCAGCTATTATCATTTCTGGTTGTGGCTCTTTGCGTGCCTTCTTCAAAGATTGGTGGATCTCTTTAGAGCCATCAACTAATAACCCGAGTGCCTCTCGATGGCGATCCTTCAAGATCGACTTTTCTCGGTGTATTTCAATATCTCGTCTTCGGTTTTCGTTCATTATCCACTCCTTGGGAAAGTGTATCTTTTGTTTGAATTGGTGATGTCGAGTATCTAGGGGTACGTCCTCGAAAGTGTCCTTAGGATCCTAGGAAAATGTTAGAGAATCGAACACTATTTGAAGGAAGAGAATGCATACTCTTGCTTCAGCGATTAACGAGTCCACCAAATCGCCAAGATATCGTTTATTTTGTGCTTGTGTCTCGTACATTTCACAACTCATCCGCGCAGTATCCTTCTCTGGATTGAAACGTGTTCCCAATAGCTTCCTCAGCTTCATCCTTTGTACCGGGGTGAAATTAGGTATATCTGACGGAGTAAATTGTAGCACAACTTTCTTCTCGGCTGGATGGTGTTCGCCCATATAAGTCGTATATCTGAACCGGAGTGGCATATCTGAAGTAGGCAGTTCAAAAGGCTTCGCCAATTCTACAGAAAAACCATTAGTACCTTGTGTGTTAGAGAGAAAGGCAGAAAATTTTCAGAACATACTGGACAATAGAGGCATTTCCCAAGCTGCTAATCTGGCATAATGTCTCCATTCCCTATGCTGTTCCAATTCTCTATGCGCAATTGATGTGACGTCGTCCTGGTCATCTTCCATGAAGCCATCATCTTCAAATGGCTCCTGTTCTCCCATGTTCAAGAATGTCTCTTTCAGCTTCTTCCTCGAAAATGGTAAATCCGGTCCTGAAGGTCCATATTCGATATCAGCTTCAAGTCCCTCCTCCATCTCACGCCGAATCCCTTCATTCTCAGCATCCCATGCACTGAGATCAAGTCCATGCTTCTGTGCTAAGCTCGTGACAGCTGCTGCATCCTCCGCTGAATCGCCCCGAGTTCTCAATACTGCAGGTGTGGTGGAGAACAATCTTTGTCTACCTATTGATCGCAAGACGTTTGGGTGGGAAATATGTGCACAGCTGCAGCTCCTTGCTGTTAGGCGTAGGCCCTGCAAAGCCGTTGCCATGATGGGTGTCTGTTGACGTGAATTGGTAGTTGTCGCATGTAGCCATAAAATTCGCGTGGATTCACAAACGCACTGGCTTCGACCAGTACACTAGTGCACTTTTGGATAAAGCTTGGGCCAATCCACACTTAGCGATCAAGCGCGACTTCTTTGTCTTCATCTTCGTGTTCATCTCGGCTATCCTTCCAATCATAATACTATTCTCTCAACATTAGCCGCCACTCCTCGCTTAAAAAATGGCGTTCATCATCCAAGCCATCATCGGAGCTCTTCCCGTATTCGACACTTTTGTGCGTTCACTCCAGACACAATCTTGTGGTCTGTGACAAATACAGACGGGATTTTGTCCACTGTCAAGGAAGATTGTGTTGTCGTCATCATCCCAACGTGCAAATCCATCTAAAGCCCCTTCAACACGCACGAGATGGCGGACCTGGAGGATACCTTACACAAGGAATGCTTCCTCACGATAGGGGCTACGGCCAATTTTACCGAGCTCCTAAAGCAGGCCGTATCCGAGGAGGTGCTTTCGGCTCTCAAAGAGCAAGGCTTTACTGATCTTACTCTACAAGTCGGCAATTCGCACGCCTACTTCACCAAGATTATGCCAGAAGAGACAGCAGGCATCATTATTAAATACTTTGACTTCAACCCTCATGGGTTGACCTATGAGATGAAGAAATGCAAAGCGAAGGAGGGTGTTTCCAAGGAGGGATTAGTTGTTTCTCATGCTGGTATGTCATGTATCTGACCACAACAAGTTCCCTTCGCTTATCATCATCTTCTTCAGGATCTGGAACCATTCTGGATGCTCTGAGATTGAATTTACCACTTATTGTTGTCCCCAACGTCTCGCTTCTTGACAATCACCAAGAGGAATTAGCTGCTGAGCTGGAGATGCAAGGTTACGTTGTCAAGTCATCTGTGAAGTATGTATTTGTTCTTCTTACCATCAAGCCTTGGTAATGTTCATCGATATACTCTTTCTTCTTGTTATTAAGAAGATGTCACCCTGTTGGAGCGAGATCTCTTCATCTTTAGCCTTTAAACATCGTCTCACTTCGCTTCACCTTGTCACCATATTCAAAACCTCGCTAACATTTCTCAGGGGCCTCGCAGCCTCAATCAAGAAGGCGACCAAGGTCGCCAGAAAGGGCTGGGGTACACAAAATGCTTTGGCTGCTCTGGGCCATGATACCCGCACTTCGCAAATCATGGACACTGTATCTGGTCATCGCGAACGTGAAGAAGAGACCCAAAGACTTCTTGACTAGTATTGCTTGCGTTTCTTCATGGGATTGCTGGAGTTTTTTGGATTGTGGCTTGCATGGTTTGGGGCGCTTACTGGATGGATAGGATACCCTCACGGCTACAACGATATCGACTTGAGACTACAGACTGCATCGGGATGAAAAATTATGAAGCATTAATTTTCAGGGATAGAAAAAAAATCAAGGAGCTCAGAATACTTTGATTCGATTGCAAAGACTAATGTTAAATTGTGGCGTTTGTACGATATGGTATGGTTTTTCACGAGCTTCCTCAAAGGATGACTTGATTTTTCAAACATGAATACGCTTTGCTACCCGCATAAGTCCACACCTTGCTATTCAGATAACTTGGCCTTTCCATGCAAGTCCAGGATAAAGTACTTCCTATGGTCCTCATAAGATATGGGCCGATTAAAGTGGCTGCATCTTCTGTGACCCACAAGTGAGATTTTACTTAAGCGCCTTGAAGATTCACCCCGCGTTGACCCCACCAAACCACATACATCAACCAATCTCCCTCACCGGAATCGACTGGAACGTGGCAATGGCAAATCATTAGCAATTGGTGATCAGTTTCATAAGCCCTTGTAAGGTGTTGCCTATGTATCGTCCGACAGTAGTTGATATGCTTGTCAGCAATCTAGACGACCTAGGCCGGTGAGTTTATCTCTTAAATGCTCCTCTCTGTCGTTCTCTTGTACCTCATTCTCTAAACTCAGTCCTGCCCTCTGTATCCAAAAAAAACCCTCAAAATGGCCCCCTCAAAACCCCTCGATCCTAAATATAAAATCGTCGAAGCTTCAGAGGCAGACATGGACGAAGTAATGCGCGTCTGCGAACTCGCCTTCGCCAACGACGAGATCTGGCAACTCGCATTGAAGGACTGCGATCCTGAAGACATCCACTCCTGGCTCATGGAATATTTAGTTCCACGTTGGAACGACCCCGATGTTATAACATACAAGTGCCAAGAGGTGTCCTCAGGGTACGTATAAAATCTATAAGCTGATCGTTGAGATGGCATTATTTTTGCTTCTTCAGATAGTGCTTACTCTGTGTCAAATGGATAGAAAGATAGTGGCGTGGACGGCGTTGCAATTCCCTTGGTCGCAGAATCCAAGGAAAGGAGACGCGGTTATGACGAAGGAGTTGAAAGAGCATGCTCTAGATCATAGTTTGCCACCGCAGCCAAAAGGTTGCTTTGAACCTGGGTTGGTGGAGTTCTTCAACTGTTTGGGTGGCGCGAATAATCTAGGTTATGACCCGGAAACTGAGTACCGTGAGTTTGCTCAAACTATCTTGCGCTACATGAGCTTTAGCTGACATGAGTGACAAGACCGAAAGGGGACGATGGTTCACCCAGAATTTCAGAAGCAAGGATTAGGATCTGCTCTCACGCAGCATACCAATGATACAGTTGACAAGTTGGGAAGTTCTAAGACATGGGCACCGGCTAGGCCTACAAGTATCAAAATGTTTAGGAACATGGGCTTCAAGGATATCGGCGAGGTCGACGCACATTTGGAACGATTTGGCATGCCGAGGAAGGGAAGTATCACCTATATTGTAAGAAGGGATGCTTAGAAGAAAATACTCTATTTTCAGTAGTGCTATCCTTTTGAGGGCCTGTGTCAAAACTTTGGGAAGCAGATACACCTGGTGTATTGTCTAAAAGTTAAAAATTACAAGTCATATACCTATCACGTTGCTAATATTTGAGTGTATTCTCCTAGAGATTCTAAAAACAGTCTAGTGGCTTGCCAAGTAATATCTACTAGAATTAAAGAACATTGTACGGAGGGTTTTGACCTCCGCCGTTACCTCAAAATATACTAGCTTGGAATGCGATAGAAGAGAAGCATATGAAACTCATCGCGAAAGTATCAAAGCCCAAAAACCACTTCCATTCCCCTTTCCCCTTGCTCCGAGGTCATCTTAACGACTGCGCAAAGCCGTACAAGCCCTTTCCTCCAATCCCTTCGCAAGAACACTCGAATTACTCTCTACTCTCTCGACTCTCCCTAATAGCTACCTCATAGTATTCCACGCAAGCACACGCATTTTAATTTCTTGTTCTCCCGATTGGAATTGATCCCTAGCAGTATTAGAAAACTCCTTGAGTATGGTAGTGGCTTCAGCTTCGGCTTGCATAACCTCTTCGATACGTACTTGTTCGTAGCGGGGTGCGATATTACGGGAAAACCAGAGGTTGGCTACCGAGGGTGGAAATGGTTTGCGTGGGATGGAGTGAGCACGAAATAGGGATTTGTCGTTGGAGGGCTCCGGTGCTGAGAAAACGCGTATCAGTGGAGGAGAAGGTAAATCTAGCTTGTGCTTGCTTGACAAAAGTTTCCGTTCTAGTCTTGTTGGAAATACTTGAGCAGAGGATTGGAAGTAAGTTGATAGTTGCGTATTATCTGTCGGTGGAAGAGTATTGTGAATCTCACTTGGTGGAACAACTGGAGTAGACAGAGGAATGCTTGGGCTTGGTAAGCGTTTGGCAACTCCTGTTTGATCCCCAGCTATCGACGAAGTGACGGATGAAGTGGAAAGGTTTGAGCTTGTGTATACCTCTTTGGAGCTGCTCAACTGTCCGCTCGAAGGTTTGCCCCAAGTAGGGTGGTGGGAAGTTGTGCTTTATGAGCACTTCTTTGACCTATGGCTTTGCTTCATCATTGAGTGTCTCGTGGAGAAAATTAACCCATTCAAAGGGCAGGTACTGAGCTATGGTGAGTGATAGAGGCAATGTTGCTGAGCAATCGCCAGACCTGAGGACTGTTGCCCTGTTGTAAATGATATTGGCAAAAGGTCTGAGAGATGATGAAAACTTGAATAAACAGGTGAAGGTGAAGCTGAACTTATGGCGAATCTTTGCACAGCGGCGAAATATTTATACTTGATCTGTGGAATTCCGAAAATTGAACTTCAAAGCAAAGGGCCAGAAGCAAAAATCAGCGAGTAAAACAATTGATCAAGACATTCAGAAGGGAAGGTATGGTCGGAAGTGATTGTACAAAATATCCACGCTCTAACTCTATAGCTACACGCCCCTTAAGACGGTGTTGTCCCTCGAATCTATCGGCTTATATCTTTCCGCCAGGACCTCTTCCACACTCTTCTTCAGTCCACCAGACTTCTGATATCTCTCATGGAGTGCTTTCTCCACAGCTGGAGACTCGCCAGATGTAGAAGTAATCAGTTTGGAATCGACGGATTCTAACTTCTCCTCCACCATACCTAAAGCCTCTTTACCCTTCTCGATGCCTTTGCTTACCGCCTCTCGAACTGCACCTCGGACAGCATCAACTGTTCCTCCACTTCGCTGGATCGAGTCTGCGGCACTCTGAGCCCCAGTTTTTGCTTCAGCTACAGCTCTATCGGTCTTTGCCTTTGCAGCATCTTTGAGCTCCCCAGTTCTCTCACCAGCACGAGCGGGTTTCTCCTTTATTGCCTCGAAAGCCTTGTCTTTAGCAGTATCCAAGTTGTCTTTCGCATCAAGACCAAGCCTTTGAGCACCACCAGCAGCTTTGTTAATCGCAATCGCAGCATGTTCCGCGGCATCCTTTGCAGCCGCTCTACTCCGTTCAAGAGCCTGCTGTGCTATAGGACCAGCATTCTTTTCGGCCGTCTCAATCCCTTCTCTCGATTTCTCAAGTCCACCACCAAGTAATCTTGCTGCAGATCCCTCTATGTTTTCTCTAACTTCATCCCAATTCGTCCTTTGCACCCATCGTACGGCATTCTCCACTTCATTATTCCATCTGTCCTTGGCCGCTTCAACAAGAGTACTTCGTTCCTCTCGAGCGAGCTCGGCGCGGGTCTGTGGAAGCGGGACAGGCGTGGGTTCTAACAGCGATTGCAGAACACGAGATTGGGATCGGAGAGCTGAAGCTTGAGCCTGGCGATTGCGCTCATGTGCGAGGATGGTAAGATAGGCCAGCCCGAGTGTGAGCGTCACACCGCCAGTCTATCAAGTATTAGCATGTAGAACATAGATGCCTCTTTTCTATCACTTACGAAGCCGGATGTGAAGCCCATCTTGGTGAGCCGAGCTATTTGCGATGCGCAAAAGCGCTACAGCGATTTCTCGACCAGCTCAATTTCACGAAAAGTGTTTTAGCCTGTCAATTGATGCCGATGCAACTCTGGGGAGCTGTTGGAGAACTGTTGACCGGGGTGAGGTGGGCGGTGGTTGTCGGAAGTTCAGTCAAGCTTGCGCTCGCCAAATTTCATGAGGCCAAAAAGTTCGTTCCGCGTCAACCTGCCAATTGCATAACAAGAACCACGATTTAGACCACAACCACCACCACTGCGAAGCCTCACTAGACTGACCACTTTCTACTATTAAAAAAATCTTGGTCTGCCTATACCGGCAACATAAACTCACAATGGCCGGTGGGCGCATGAAATATCGCCATCTCAACCGCTCATCAGCACATCGACAAGCCCTCCTCCGAAATCTCGTATCCTCCCTCATCCAACACGAACAAATATCGACGACATGGCCCAAGGCGAAGGAAGCACAACGGATGGCGGAGAAGCTCATCACGTTAGGAAAGAAGAATACGGAGGCTAGCAAGAGGAAGGCTTTTGCTATGCTATATGTACGCTTTACACTATGATTATATGCCTAATTTAACTTGGGATCCTGATATTGAAGTAGCAACCTCATGAATTAACGCCTAAAGTCTTTGGGACCCTCCGCGAACGCTACGCCGAGAGACCAGGAGGCTACACCCGCGTCCTCCGCATCGAACCACTCAAGCCCGACATGGCGCCCTCCGCTATCCTTGAGCTCGTAGACGGTCCCAAAGATATGCGTTTCGCCATGCTCGCACGAACAGTACACCGGGAACGTAACGATCCAAGGAATCTCAACCAGGCGAGAAAACGATGGATCAAGAAGGAGAGGGTCGAAGGGAGAGACGTTACTTCAGAGCAATGGACAGAGGTGCTGGACAGTGAAAATGGTATTGAAGAGATCAAGGATATAATACCACTGCAGAAGCTCACGAGGGAGAATGTGAAGAAAGCTACGAGGTATAGACCGGGAGGAGTAAGTGCGTTAGAGTCGATGGTTTCAAAGATGTCAGGCTTGGAAATTGGTGAAAGGAACAATGCAGAGAGTGACGAGAGGAGATGGGGAGGAAAAGTGTAAATTTACGTGTGGTTGTGGAGAGATATGTAAAGATACGAGATATTGTTTTGATATCAACGCATATTGTGGCGTTTTGGAACTGTAGTATATGGAGCATTAGAAATGTCTATTCTACAGGAAATTGAAAGTATCTCCTTTCTCCCTGATCATCTTCCCCACTCTCTCAGTACCAACAATCCTCTCCAACTTAAGCACATCCCACTTCGAAAAGACAGCTTTCACTGTGCCTTCTCCTGGTGACAGCTTGCCTTCATTGACAGCTCGGCCGAGATACCCAGCGACCATTTCCTTGTAGAAAATTGGATTATCAGGTAAGCCATACATGATAACCTTTCTAACACCTCGAATTTGGCATCTTCTAAAATGATGCGCTCTCTCAGTGTACAATAACACATTATGCCTCCCCGTCAAGAAATGCGATCTGGCTCTCGCAACTTCTCGAACAGAGGTATATTCTGATATGCTTCCAAATGACAAAGAGCTTGTTGCTGGTGATGTCGAGAAGTAGTTGCGTACTCTTACGAAATCAAGGTAAGATGGGAGAAAGATGACAGTACCAGCGGTGTCTTTTGAACGGCGAGTAAGGGAAGGTATGATGGCGGATGTGAAATATGCAAACCGAGCATCGGGATCCGCGGCGAATGAACTCGACTCTAATCGTGAAAAGGTTTGTCTGATTTTCAATCCTAGTTCCTGAATTGCTCCTGTATGGTTGTCGCTGATCTTCACCTTGCCAGCCCAATTTTTGGATTGGTTGTAGAATAGAGTATTGAGCTCAGGTGTGTTGAAAGCCGACAATGCAATAACTTGACGAAAATGCTGTGCAGTGTTCTCCAAGTACCAACTTCGTACTCGACTAAAGTCACATCCATGCGCCTCCTTTGGCTGGAGGTTGAGATGCTCGAAAATGTATTCCAAATGCTCCCAGTTCTGCATCAAAAGCGCATCAGCTTGGTCAACAATGACCATCTCAATTGAGCTTAGGAAATCGGTATCTCCTTTCCTATCTTCTTTGCCTTCAAGAGCCATTCGTAAGCCTAAGGGACTGGCAAATATGATATCTGAATTGTAGAATTGGGCAAAATATTTTATGGTTCTCCGTGTGAACTTCAAGCCAAGTCGAAACATATCATCATCATTCCCTGCAAATAGTTCTCTGAAATCTGCCGGCTTATCATCCGACAAGTTCTCATCTTTCTCGACATAGGAGTCATCAAAACGTTTCCGGTTCTCCTGCTGTTCTGGTGCGCATAAAGCAACGATTTTGTTAATCATTCGGTGACAAGACTCTCTTGTAGGCAGGATCATTAACACCTTCGGTCGAGTAAAACCTTGGTCTCTCAGCTCGAGCTCGGCATTTTCATCTTTTGCTAGACGAGCATTGTTCTTCATAACTCGATCTCGTGTTCTACTTCTGTGAGTATATCATCTCGACGCTTCTAGGATAACAACTTACTTGAAAATGTGGTTAACAGCGTGTAAACATGCCAAGTGTCGTAGACTCTCTGAATTTGAAGGTTTTCGCTCGCAATACAGTAGATCTTGGTAATTGAACATATAAGCCGCCACATGCTTTTCTAGAGTGTTGAAAGTGGTTGCTTGCTTTGAGACAACTTTTGTTAACTTCTGCTTTAGTTTCAGCTTGCTAGGGCCTGATATGGAAGTCGGTCCAGTAGCAGGCACAGAGCCTGAGCTAGATGGAACTCCAGTTACAATTTTGCCGACTTCCGGGACTATAAATTTCTGCGTAGTCCAGTCACTCGTTTGCAACGACTTGAGAAGTAGACTGAGAACATTTTCTTCCGGGTCAGCAAAATGGGCTTGAAATGGATCCGAATCGTCTTCATCATCACTCTCATCATTCAGAGCACCATCCATAGCAGTTTCCGGTCCTTCTTCATCCTCTTCTACCTCATCAACATCCCCTTCTCGATCAGTCGTAGCCTCATGATCATGATCACCGCCATCCTTGACTGTTGACGATTCTGGCGGATTCAACTTCCTCCTCTTGTTCTGAGGGTGAGCATCAGCAGTTAGACTTTGTATCAAAGCTGAATATGGACGTATTGCTGGTAATGCTTCCTCATCTTCATCGTCAGAGGAATCTTTACTGGAGACGGCCTCTTCTTCATCAGAAGCACTTTCTGACTCGGATTCTGACGATTCGCCCCTGATGTATCATTAGTAAATGCTACATATTCTAGAAAAAGATACTATGTCTTACTCTTCTCTTTGCTGAGCCAAACGAGTACTGTCAAAAACAGGCTTCTTGCCTCTACCTCCTCTAAAACCACCTCTTCCTCTAGGAAGGCCACCTCGACCACGGGAGAATCCTGAACCTCGAGAGCCGCCTCTTGATCCACCTCTTGATCCACCTCTTGATGCCCCTCTCCCTCTGTCTTTACTTCCACGAAAAGCCATAATGTGAAAGGACCAAAAGTTGTCTAGGGAATCGTGATTCTTCAGGATCTAAGGCCATTTTGGAAAAAATCCCATGTCTCTCCGATAAGAATTTGTTATCTTAGCGTCAACAAGGTGCATCAACACCCCACTTGCATTCATGAAAAGAAAATCAACAAAGGTCAACAGTGAGATTCTGAGAGGAAGTTGTACTTTTCGATAGCTCTATTGCCAGTCATAGACCAGAGGAATATTTCTCTTATAGCAGTTTGTTGAAGCATAGTCTTCTTGAAGTCTCTAAATACCGGCTTCTAAGGTGGTACGTGCACGCGAAATTCCACCCACAACCGCAACCCACCAAACAAACCGGCGACGAGGTCTAACGGAAATTTCGACCCGCGCCAAAACAACGTCCACGATCTCCAAAGCTCCCTCTCTTTGCCTGGCTAGATCTTAGCAATCTTGCCCAACATGGCGGTCGATCTCCCATCCTTCATCCATCTTGCGCGCCCTCTTGCGCCTGCGGCCATCGGTGTGCAACCCACTACCGCACCCGTCAATGTCATAATTCAACCACAAGTAAGACCATCCCGCAAGAGCGCAGAAAGCGCTTGCTGATCAATAACAGGCCGTATTCTCAATTCTTGACCATGCGATACGACGTGATATCCACGACACCCAATCCACACGAGTGATCGGCGCCCTGCTTGGAGTCCGCTCAGAGGATGGCATGGAAGCCGAAGTACGAAACTGTTTCGCCATCCCCCATACAGAGAACGAGGACCAAGTCGAGGTAGACGTCGAATACCAAAAAAACATGCTGGCGCTGCAACTCAAGGCCAACCCCCGCGAGGTTCTGCTAGGCTGGTACACGACGAGTCTCGATCTCAACAGCTTCAGCGCATTGATACAAAATTTCTTCGCAAGCCCAGAGACAGGAACGTTCCCTCACCCAGCTATTCATTTGACGGTCTCGACGGAGTCTGGAAAGGGGATCGAGGCGAAGGCCTATATCAGTGCGCCTGTTGGTGTGAATGCTGAGCGAGCTGCCGAGAGTTGTCTTTTCATCCCTGTGCCATACGACATTCGATACGGCGAGGCTGAGAAGAGTGGATTGGAATTAATTTCTGGTGCTAAAGACAGTGAGAACCGTGCCGCACCAGTAGTCACAGATATTGAGGGTCTGGAGCGATCAGTTGACCAAGCAATTGATCTTTTGGACCGAGTTGCGGAATACGTAAGCTCCGTTTTGGATGAAGAGAGAGAGCCATCGAATGCTTTAGGTCAATTCCTCATGAACGCCTTGTCGTTAGCACCAAAGGTCGATGCAGCGGATATCGAACGAGACTTCAACAACCACATTCAAGATGTTCTTGTTGTTTCATACCTGGCAAACACTATTCGTACCCAGATTGATCTGTCTCAGCGATTAGCAACGGCTGCTTTGACAATGGGCGGTTCTGATGCGTTGGCAGCAACTGGTGGTGGTGAAGGAGGTGAAAAGGGCGAGCGTGGTGGTCAGCGAGGTGGAAAACGGGGTGGACGAGGTGGTGGACGTGGTGGAGGACAGCAAAGAGAACCACGAGAGCCAGCAGAGTAAATGAGAAGTTAACGTGATGATTAATTATTTTTTCCATGCGAACAGGCTGTGCATTAACTAGCATTGTACAGGATGGAAAAAAGTAAGGCGTTAAGGAGGGCAATAGAACCACTCGCATGGAACGTCATTCTGCATGAGAGACAGATATCTCTTGCTTACTATCTGGTACTTCGTAGTATTCACGATCTATCAGCTCAATGTTATACTTCCCTGACTATAAAGTGCACTTTCCATGCTCCACAAGTCCAACCAACAAACTCCCCCAAATGCTACCAGTACGCCACTCTTTGTAGACCTCATGACCGTAAACCATTAAACTCCCGTGGGTGGTTTTGGAGGAAGTGTTGATGAATTCCCATAATTGGGGAGATGATGCCCAACTTGTCCATTCTGAGCTAAGCTCTGCATCCCTTGTGGCATGCTTTGAGGCAGACTTTGGGGGATACCTTGCATCATTGTATGAGTTGGCATACCTTGTGGTAGGTTTTGAGGCATACCCTGTTGCATACTTTGATGCATCATAGGTCTATGAGCCAAGTGTGGTGAAGCGTGATATGATGGTAGAGAATTGTTAGATCCTTGTCGAGCCATATTATACCCCATGCCATTGACAAATTGCTGTTGAGGTGGTGTATAGGCGTTATACGATAAATGAGGAGACCCGTGATGAGGAGAGCCATGATGAGGAGATCCGTGATGAGACATAGGCTGCGGTATGGGAAGACCAGTATTGCCTGGGACAAAGGACTGTGTCTTTGGATTAAAGGCATGTCGATTGAAGCTACCAGGGATCGGATGCTGACTTTTTGGGTCAGCAGGATTGGCAGTAGTTGGAAGCTGACCGAATGCGTAGGGGATTGTATTAGGTGGTCTTCCTGCTTGTGGAGCCTGAGGTTGGTACGGGCTTTGGTACAATGGTTGTTGTTGTTGCTGCTGCTGCTGCCATTGTTGTGGGGCGACGGGAGCTGATTGAACTGGGGAGCCGTATGCAGTGATTGGAGCACTGTGTGGCTGGAATCGGGTCTGATTAGGTTGAGGGTATTGCTGTTTCTCATTAGCGAGGCATAGAACAAGGAGAAGGAAGCTTGTTACCTGTGTCATGTTGTTGTATACAGACATTGGCCCATTGGCAATCGGACTTTGGCCGAACTGCTGGGGAGGGGTGCCAAATTGTTGTGGTATCGGATTCTGATAAGTGTTCTGACCTGCAACACTGAACGGTTGAGGAGCCATTGGCGAATATTGTGGTGTTGGTGTCCATGTAGGCATTTGTGGCTGAGGGAAGAAAGGTGTGTACTGAGAACGAACATCAAAGCTCTCAGAATCATCTCGACGTTGCTTCTGTGGCTTGCCTTTCTTGCTCTGGCCCGATCTATCCTTTGTAGAAACTGAGCTGGACCGCGACATCTCATTGCCATCTTCAGTATCTGCTGAGCTGTCAGTGGGTTGTGGTGCTAGTGACTACCTCGAGTGAAATACCTGGAGTAGCATCACCAGTCTTTCCGTCTTTGCCAAATATTCGCTCTCTGGCTTTGTTGTATGCAGCCTCTCGCTCCTCCCTAGATAGTCTATAACTCGTAAGAAGTTGTTTTTTTAAAATTTATGATGGGGTTCGATCTGCTTACTTTTCTTTGGCGGAGAGAGTTTTGTCCTTGCCATCGCTTCCAGTCTCAGAAGTAGCCTTAGAAGGACTATTACCAGTATCGCCTTCACCTCCACGTCGCATGATCTTCATTGTTGGCATAGTGGGTGGAGGGGTGTTCCCAGAAGTTGGAGGATTGGAAATACTGGTCAATGAAGGTGGTAGCCTACAAAATGGCGTGCGGAAAATCCGTACAGCCCCAGCCACAGAATCGACCTGATGGGTCATGTGATAGTAATCGGCCAACTTATGGGTCAACATCCTGCAGAAAGAATTGCAGGGTGGCAGGTCGATGAATGGTTCCCTGATACGTCGTTAGCGATGAGCAATAAATATAAGGCAAAGGAGAATTTATAAACAATTTGGTGAAAGGAGCTCATAATGTGAAGAAACAAGTGTCTTAGAAAAGCATCAACTTACTTAGAATCAATAACAAATTTTTGCAGATCTTGCTCCAATCGGAGAAGAAAGATACGGTCCTTTGGCGATTCTAACGCTTCCAGCAGTTTCTCATCAGGGGTTTGGCGGTAGAAAAGGTTAAAGGCGTCAGGCACACCGGTTGGGCCAACAAGAGGTTTATTGTGCTTTCCTTCGTCAGTCGTTTGCTGTCCTGACGAGCCACTTTGTGGTGTATTAATGCCTTGATTTTGACGTTCTGGCATCGGCTGCATCCGCCTATCAGGAACTTCGTAGAACTGAGCACGATATGCGCGGCCAGCAGCTTCAGACCCAATTCGAGATCCTGCAACTATTGAGCCTCGTCCGGAGAATGTATCGTCATCCTCAGCGGCCTTGACACTAGCGCTATCATCAGGGCGAAGTGACTCTTTCTCATCCAAAGCAAATGTCGTTCCAGAGGTAATGCTTTTACCATCCAAACTGGGAGGCTTAGTTCCTAGCTCGGACCCAGAATCTGTACGGTGGAATGGATCTTCCGAGAACGCTTCTCCGACCTCCAATTTCTTCTTGGTAAGAAGAGCGCCAGTGCCGGATCCATTTACTACTAGACTCGGCATTGGTGATTCGCGCTCCGAGTTGACCTTCATAGCCTTGACAGCATCCACAAGGTTTGTCTCAGACGTAGATGTAGATGCTGACTCCGCATTCGTCCCATCTCTTGTTTTCACATAAGAATCATTTTGATGAACAGTGTCTGTCGATACTGACACTTCTGTCTTCTGATCATTCCCATCTTTATTTCCTGTATCCTGCTGTTGTCCAAACAAATTGATATTCTCTTTCTTTCCAGCTCGGGAAGGCCCAGGCGTGGCCACTTTCGCAAACGAACTAATTGCTACATTGTCCTTGCCAGCAGACGCAGCTACCTTTACATGAAAATCGTCAGCCGGAAATAAAGTAGAGGACAGGGCGGGGTAGGCAAGGCACGAGTTACGAACCTTTGCAAACGATAGTCTCGAAGTGTCCGCAGACATGGGAGCTGTAGCCATTTTCGGTTTATATTACCAGCGAGATCACCTGCCTGTCGAAATGAATGGCGGGTTCCAGATGGATCCAAGCGTGAGATCGCAGCTCGGTGAAAAGATTGCAGAATCAGAATTGAAGTATTAGGGGAAGAGGTTAACAAGAGCGCCCGAAGCAGAGACGTGACATCTGGTCATTGTCGTAGCGCACGAACTGGTTGAAATTGTTGTTATGAATTGTGATTGGGACGTCTGAAGATATAGTGCGGTTTGGTAGCCTGCGCGAGGGTGTACAACAGTTATGAAGTTCGACGCCTGGTGAAGTGGTGGAGTCTCTCGATTTGCGTCGTGCAACCACAAATATCGGCTTTGGGGGCAAGGCAATGTGTGGCAGCAGCGCAGCGCAGCACTCAGATCGGTGGGAGGAAGGAATGTCTGCGCAGAGAGACGGACAGACTTTTAAATACCGTAAGACGATGGGCTGAAGGGACTCAGAGCATCTCCTCTGATGCTGTTGCTGTTCGATGAATTATTCTTACGAACGAGCACCGTTTAAGGCTACTAGTTTCCTTAGCGTACTTGCAGGGGTTCCGCCGGCATATTGTTTTAGACTTCCGCTAGAATGCCGTACCGTGCTCCGTAGACATATGGAGAAAGCGCAAGGTCGCAAGGTAAGGCAAGTAGGAAGTTATTCGCGCAGCAAAGACAAGCAATAGCAACGGCACTCTTCTTCAATTGCAACCTCAAATGAACCTGAGTATATCCATACAAACAATCACCCATCACAGTATATGTACAACCAACTTTAGGATCATCTCCTCTCGCTCTCGCTCTTCTCAGAACTTGGTACCAAGCTGCGACATAAGTTAGCTTCTGCTCCAAAACACCAGACTTCTCATCTCTTCTCTTCGTACACACAGCCATGAATCGGTATTCCCGCGGTCCCACGATCGGCGGCCCCTCAAAGGCGACTGCGAGCACGACGTGCCAGAAATGTCTAAAGAAAGATGAGTACTGCAGGTCCAGCACAGTAAGGCATAAGGCTGACTTGACTACGCCACTACTCCTACGAGTGCAAAGCGGTCGCGCAAGAAAGGCCGTACGTCTCTCGACCATCTCGGACCCAGCAATTGCTGAATCCTAAGCTTGTTCCGAAATTGACCAGCGACGTACCACAAGAGCTGTTGAGGAAGTATGTGCTTTCAAATCAAGTCCCCAAAAATATGTCCCTAGCGGAGGAAGATTGCCACTTCCACTACTCGCGCAAAAAAATATATTTTGAACATCTGAGGGGAAGAGAATTGCGAGGTAGATGATGAGTATTGGATGTTGCGCTCGCGAGATGTATTATATCGTACTTTTTCTTGGACAATCTTCGCAACGCGTTTGTCAAACCTTCATAAAATTCAAGCTAACTTTTCTTTACAGGAAAGGTATCGCTGATGAACAGCTTGCAAAGGCAGAATTGGAAAGAGGCCGGAAGCGAGATCGGCGAAGTGAGGAACCTGATCTGACCGGAGTGTCGAAAAGAAGAAGATCCGTATCTATTTCATCCGCTTCTGTCTCTACTATTTCTACGAACATGTCACGGTCGCCTTCACCTCAACGATCATATGCTAAGGCTGATGATCGACGGCCTAGTTTGTCACGCTCGTCCTCCAGGGGAGCTCTCAATAGTCGGAATCGGAGATACAGCAACATTTCTCGATCGCCATCTCCCCGTTTTAGAGCGAATGATGGGGAGAAGAAGCGGAGAAGGGATTCATTCTCGTCTGCTGAATCATATTCATCTAGAAACAAGAAAGAAAATGAAGCCCCAGCAAGAAAGCGAGACAGTAGTCGCAGCACGAGGAGAAAATATCAGCACATGAGTCCTCCAGCCAGAGGTAGAACCACGGAGAGCAGAAGCCCACGAGGTAGAGGAAGACGAGAACCCAGTCGAGATCAGTCTCGTGACGGTAGAAATGGAGCTCCGCCTCAGCGAAACAACTATACGAACGAACGGCCAACACCACGAGAACGGAGTTTGAGTCCTTTCAGCAAAAGACTAGCCTTGACACAGTCTATGAATATGGGCAGGTGAAGAGCATGAAAAGTCAAGATTGTTAGAATTGGTTATATTTCTTGCCTAAGAAAGGCCTCTAGATTCAGAAACGGCTGCCATACAGTGGTAATCCTCATAGCATGAATTTGATACCCCTCTACAGTTGGTCTTTATCGTTAACCGAGAGACACTCCAGACTCCGTTTCTATGCTCCCCAGATGTGCCAAGTAGTACAAATAGATTCCGTGAAATGCGCATCGTTTATTGCATCTCGAGATCCTCCTTCTCCCGCTGCTCCTCTTCCTCTTCCTCTCTTTCCCTCAATTTGACCCCCTCGACTAATGCGACACCCTCTATCCCCATCTCTTCTCCACCTTCGCTCGCCGTAATAGATCCTTTCCCAGACTTAGAATTTGCGGCTTTCTGTGCCACTTCAATCCTCTCACGCACCATTCGTGCAATGGCATTCTCTGTCCGAACATTCAGAACATCTAATTTCTTCTCCAGATCTCTTTTTAAATCCCAATTTGGTTTCTTAGGCTGAAGCTTGAATAGATCCACACCCTTGTCATCTTGTTCATCCTCTTCTGCCTTTTTCCTGATCTCTTCCTCGACTTCTTTCGCCTGTTGCTCCAATGTTTTCTCTAGCGCTAAAATTGGGGGCGCTTCGAATCCAAGTTTTGGCCCCTTTGCTTCAGCATCATAATTTCGCCCCGATAGATGTAATTTTGCGACGTCGGGCTCTGTTGGCGGCGAAGGTGACCGCGTGGATTCTGGGGCTACAATTTCATCGCCAGGCTGTTTGCGCTTCAAGGATTTGAGTTTGGCCAGGCGAGCTTTTCGTTCGTCAGCTGCCGCGCCGAGGGTTGCATGTGTGGCCGACATATGTGAAACGTTGAATTGGGTCGGTGGACTGGTTTAATGAGGAGGATGGGTTTCTTTTGGGTTGGTATTGCGTCGCAAGGTGGTGTCCAAGGCTCGCAGCTCAGCCTTGTCTCGTCCACCCAGTCGGCTTGAACCTCGCTACTGTACCCACGAAGGACCTGAGGAGTGGACGTGGCGCTAGCCGAATCAAGGCGACTTTCCTATACTCGGGCGCAAATTATTTAGCTTATTCTCTTGTCTGCGTCTAAGCGTTTAACTTGGTTGTTCTCTTTCAAGTCAGAGAATGAGCCTAAATCTCTAGAGTAAGACAGGAAAATCACGTTGGGAATTCTAGGTTCATTTCCAGATTTTGTCCTAGAACGGTTAGCTCCCCGTCCACTCTCGTCAACACCGAAGCTCCTCAAAATATTTTCCCATCTCCTGCAACATTATGGTAACATGGACCGATAGACGTTTGCCGCCATCTGCTGATGCCTCTTCGACCGCTGCTTCACTCAAAACGGTGGCTTACCTCTGATCTGCCTATCCTTCCCTTCCTGGCTCCGAGAGTCTTCGAGCCATGGCCTTGCAGCAGGAGACGGCGCAACCATACAGCCCCACGACCTATTCAGGACCTTAATGAGTTAGAGAGGGAGAGCTCTTCTTTCACGCCGGAAATACCATCTACTTCCTCTCTACGCAACTTTAAAACAAACCACTCCGTACGAGCCTCACCCTCAGCTGCTGTGGGAAAGAAGGTTAGCGGCGATCCTCTCCTACAGCCTGGATCCATTGCATTGGAAGGCATAGATGGGTATGATCCCCTCGTTGACCATCCAGAGGTCATGCACTAATATGTCTGTAGAGTGATAAAACCCATGGAAAATAAAGATCACGGTGACAGATCTTTCGTGCACGAGAAGGAGTTTAAATTTTGGTTGGAGCAACGTTTTCGCAAACCAAAGCCATACGACGAAGTCTCTCTTATGGCCAAGGCTGAACATCCTCGACAAATAAATACTCGGCCTCCGCGGGACTCAAATGTGGAATATCTGGCCAGAAACTGGGGTGGAGGGACCGAAAAATTTATAAATCAGGTCCAGTGGTCATCTCACCGGTCACAAGGATTTGTCGAAGACCTTTTGCTCAGCACCAGCACCTCCATCGATCTTCGAGAAAGGTGGCTGCGCCTCAGTCTCAAGGAGCAGAGTTATTACTGGCCCAAGGCTTTGTGCACAGCACTTCAATTCTACCCTCAGGCGGTTGTGAAGTTCTTGGTCGCTACTTGTGTTTCACCATTTCCTCCTTCTGACAATGTTTCAGATATACTCGAATACATTATTTGGCTTAATTTGAAGGATTCTACACCTGGGGATAGCCATTCTGAAAATTCGAGCGTCCTTCTATACCAAAGCATTAAGACGATCTTACAGAACGTACCACCGGGGCACACTACACTTTCACAACTTTCCATCTGGTTATTGTTGCGCAACTTGCCATCATCGGACGTGGCGGGGCTCTTCCGACGTCTAGATACACTCAACAATCATCTAAGTCCAGACACTTTAGCACATTTTGTGCACGTACTGGCAAATGCTGGGCCGGAATTCGAAGAGCTCGCCTTTGAGATTTTCCAGCGCATTGGAGACTCGGGGCATGATCTCAATACAAGTCAAATACGTAGCATCGGTATAACAATACTTGCTAACTCAACAAATGATGGCAAATTCGGCCATTCAGAAAAGTTTGAGTACATGCTAAAGCGAGGCTTGAACCCAGACATAATCACATACAATGTGCTGTTGATGAAGAATTTGCAGGCTGGTGATCACATCGGAAGCTGGCGTATCTATGAATTGATGAAAGAGGATGGTCCTATCCCGGATATGTACACCTACTCGATCCTTCTAAATGATGCGAAACGTCGACGCGATCTCATTGCAATATCAAGGGTGATGAAGGCTGTCAACAGTACAGGAGAGAACTGCGAGCATGTCATTGCTGACGTTCTCCATTCGATTTTTCTATTTGTTGGGCAAAACATACGCGAGGAAGAGAATCAAACACAATCCGGAAAGATCAGGTCCAGGTTCGAGGAGCTGCTCCCGTACTACTCAAAGCACTACAAATTCGGGCCGCTTGCTCACCTCCTGCCGGGACTAGCTGTAAAGTATCCAGACCTGTTACGGCAAGATGCACAACCACCCAAAGGATCTAAAAATTTCAAACTACTTGATCCACCGCCACCTGCCGTGGTTATCATGCTTACTTCGCTGTTTGTGGATTATCAAGACCCTACTACCGCCAAGTGGTTCTATGAGCACTGGAGAGATCTGGTAAACGCTAATGATCCTTTCATTCTACAGTGCTTGAATCACCCAGCCCCAGATCGCTTTTTGATCTTAGTCTACAACCTCATTCTTAAGAATTTGGGGCGTCATGTCGAAAACATACCTCTATGTCTTCAGATTCTAGGAGAAATGAGTAAGCCAAGATCGGATGCGGTCAAAGGACCTGTATCAACTATATTGATTCCCAAACCAAATGAATATACCTGGACCATCTTGCTGAAGATGTTCATGGATCATCGTCAACCTCGAGCCGCAGAGAAAATCCTTGGCATGATGAAAGAACGAGGCATTAAACCAACTCGTGTCACATACAATATCCTAGTCCAAGGGTACGCCAAAATGGAAGACACACAGATGGTTGTCGATGCACTGGATCGCCATGCGCGAGCTGGCTTCAATATCGATCACACGACATTCGATCCGTTCAGAGCTGGCGATCGAACGATGCTCGTTGATGGGATGAGGAGAACTGAGTTGGAGAGAATGGCTGATCAAGTCCGGGAGAAGAATCGGGAAGAAGCCAATTCAGCAGAAGCTTCAGAAGAGGAATTCGCCATTGGGGATATTCGTCCTCCAGTCTCTCAACCTGCGTCCGTGGACAATACGGCCACTACCAAGACTCCGGATGAATTTGGCTATGGAAACCTTCAAGAGGAGATATTCCTAGCTAAGCATTCCAACAATATTGAGTCGGACAATGCAGAGACTGAAGGCGATTATTTAGAAGATGATGCCGAGGTCGAGAAGATTTAGCGACGTAGAGAAGCATCTGGGATGATGCTAATGAGCGGCGAATTTTGTAATACCATGTACATGTGTATAAAAGCACCACCTATTGTTACTGATAGATAGAGATACCACGAATGTTAATAGCTTGTCCCTTTCAGGATATAGCATATCTTCACCTCCTAAAATAGCTTCGTGCGCCAATTGTCTGCTCGTAGTTACATGAGCTTATTTTCATATTAAAGATGCAGGTCCAAATTCATTCGTATTTGAACGGGCTCTCTATAGACGGGTACTAGCCATACGGGAATTTATCACGCATAGTTTACCGTGCTCTACCTAAAAATACCTTTCTATTACATGCAGCTTCCAACACTGGTGGTATCATTTCTACATGCCAGGCTTGATCTATTTGAAATGAGAGGCATGCAGTTGAAGCGTGTCTTAGACAGTGATTTTTAAGCATGGTTGGGCCGCGAGGTCCATTGAGCGTTAAGAAGTTTAGAGGTTGTAGGTGTTCTTGATGAGGAAGTTGGAAATGGTTGGCAGTTGACTTGCAGATGAAAGATCGACCAGCTTGGATGTAGTTTACTTGCTTTCTTAATACTCTTTGCGCTTATCACTTAACACAAACAAAGGTGAAAGAAGACAGAGTAGATCATGATACTTTAGGACAGACCTCCACGCACACCACTCTTGATTGTCCAAGATGTTATGAGTTAACCCACTAAAATATTCTTAAATTTCTGGGAGAATACGCTCAAATGTTCTCGATAGGATAGGAGAATGATGTGTATTTTCATCTACTTTTGATTAATCAAAAATCTAGACGAGGAATCTCTGCCATTATGAAACAAACTACAGGGGAAAATCTTGTTGCATTGGCGACAATATCGTGAGCTGATTCATTTTGCTTATAGTTGAACAGCGAATCGAGCACCATTAAAATAAGCACCTGTGAATCTCATCTTTGAATTTTTAGTCATTTCAAGTATTCTCCTGTCCTCCTGGACGTTCGGAGTCTCTAACACTACAGTATACTCTTTCCGTCCGAGTTCAGAGAGCCTAGGTAAACAACTCGTATGATATTTTGTCTACTGCGAGTATAAATGTCACTACTAATATTGTCAAAGCAGCATTGATGGTCACTTACGGCTAGTTATGATTCTGCCATGATCGAATTTCTAGTCACAAATGATAATATAGAATGGTATTCATTTTATTGTGATGTATAAACTCCCACTGCTACCCTTGATAGTAAGTGCATCCTCTACTTAATTCTCCATCGAGAACTATGAGAAAAATTCCCGAAAATCTACAGCAGTGCTACTAAAGCACTTCTCCGAGTGTCGTTTGTGGACGACTTCGCCAAAGCTACCAACCAGTCAGAGGAAGCAGTCCAGTTATTAATAGACTTGCAGGCCAGACCTAGTAACTAGTCCGTTGCCCTTGTAGATTTCCTGGCAAAAGTAAGTGTTGGTATGAGGCACGTAAGAACGTCACAAATAGAGTCATAACAGCGGGAGTAATATTTTTGAATTCTTTTTTCCCCCTCACAGAATAAAAATCTACCTATATAGAGATTCAAACCTTCTAGTCTGCCTTCTGATCTACCTTGCATTGTGGCTTCTGAACCTGCCATGCTGTCTGCCAATATGCTTGATACCCGTGTCCAAAAATTAGTGTTAGAATTTAAGACTATTCGAACCGAGGAAACACAAGCTCGACCAATCTGAGCGCCAAATACTCCACACAAGGGGCTCAGCGTTCTTATGCTTCGGAGATCGGGATCGCCAGGATCGCCTGCTCTAATTAGCACTCCTAGATCCGGTTCCTGACGAATTCCCTTCCTCAGTCTGAGCTGCAGACTCTTGAAGTTATTATACTTGGAATTAAGCATCATTTGTCTTTTCTTGTACTACATCCAATCTGTTTCGTACCACTTGCTCTGTTTTCTTCAGAGCCTCCAAATACAAATTCGTCTCCTCGTTGTGTTCACTCATTGAGACTAGGTCAGCTTCCTCGATCTAGTAGCGCTTGGGTGTATCTAGAGTCTATGTTTTGTCAGTGGGGCCTTCCTATGGGCTTGTATGCCTCATCTTATGCTTCCTTGTAGCCAATGCCATCACCAATCTTCAGCTTCCGTTTAATAGCCAAGTAAGTTAAGCCTTAATTAGCGAAGGGATCTATTTATTCCATGAATTTGTCAAGTGGGTATCATGGTCTGCAATACGACTAATTCTTTCAAAATACGCAACACTCAATATAAGTACTTCGATCCCCATCATTCACCCTCCGATTCCCACTATGCTCACCTGCCTCTATCCTCCCTCTCATACTCCCTATCAATCCCCCAGCAGCATTCTTACGTCCACCAGGCAACATCGTACTCTCAAACGTGTCAGATACCGCAGACTCCTCCGGAGCCGTCGGGGAATTAGCATATAACGTTCTCTTCTTGGAGGGCGAGTCCCTCGGATCTCGTTTCACCAAACCTCCTCAAAAGAGATGATCCAACTCATCGGCTTTACAGGCTGAGAATTTCTTGCAAGACTTTATCTGCGATGAACGTTGGAAGTTGTCCAATCCTGGCCATGGCCAATTCTTCTTCTCTTCCAACTTTCACTACAGATGGAGAACATAAAACCACGAACTCCATGACTAGTGTCGCTCCATCTACTTCCTTCAAGTCTAAGAATTTTTCACGACTAGCGACAATTCCCTGCTTTCTTCCTTTATTGATCCCTTCTGGAATAGTCTCCATGGCTAGAACCTTTCCCCAGCGCAGAGAAATTGCCAAGTGGTGCTATAGAGAAGCCTCTATCATTCAACCCCAGGATGCTCGGTTCTGATTGCTCTACATCGGGCTGCGGTTACAGAGAAGTCGGTATGATCGATACTTTAGTGGTACTCTTCCTCAAATCTCCGATAGTTTTGGGGTCTAGGATGCGAGCAGAACGCCTGACATGACCCTTTCTGGAATATATTGAGTATATCCTAGTTAATCTATGGGAAGATATCGTGTAGTAGGAGTGTAGGGTAGGGGGTGCACTGTTTTGTGTTGATCTCCAGCTTGACTCAGATTTCGAGGTCTTTGAGGGCCCATTTTCTGATTAAGATCGAATTGAATTCCCGGAGCTTGAGCCTCCATTACTTGTCTTAGACATCCGAGTGTCTTCAACAAGAGCCTGAGATCTCCGTTCTAATCCATCCCCTGATATGATCTGTGATCTGGATATCTGATGATCTTGTGATAATACAATCGGTTGAGGATAGGGTCGTGATTTACGTTTTTCTTTTGTTGTCAGACCATCACTTTAGCGATTAACCTGTTGCTTCGGGGAAGCTGCACTAGAGATTGGGGAAGCTGCACTAGAGATTGAGGATGCTCCTATAGCGATATGGAAAAGTATGGGATTCTGAAGACCCAGAAGATTTCTTTCTAGACTTTCAAAGTTGCTTCGACATTATTAAGCTTTAGGCTCTCTTGTATCTGGCCAGAAAGTAGGAGAGATAACGGCTCAAAGGACACCCACAACTACCGCGTTACTGATGTCATAGTTATCTCATCTTCAGAAAGATTATATAAATATAAACTCGGATTGCAGGAGTAGCTTGAGTCTATAGTTCCATTCAAGTTAATAATTTGCTTGCTAAAGATCGTTGTAGAAAAGCACAATTTGATTGTAGCGTTTGCTACATCTTTATATGTATCTCTCGCAGTAAAGGTAATATTCTTTGAATTTCCATCTACTACAGCTGTGTCGGCTAATGAGAGCGTGGATTTGTTGAAAGCTAACCATTGAGGCGAACCAATTTTGAGGCCAGAAATCACCAACTCATTGTTAGCTAGCCGTCTAGAAGAAGATTATTCGAAAAACCGGTGAAATTGACCACGCTGACAGCTGTAGCATTGGTTGCCATTGAAATTCTGCTGAAGTACAATTGGTGAAAACTAATTACTATCTCAAAACCTAGAGTAGCTCTAGCAATTCTTGGGTATCGGTTACAATAAGCCTGATTCCGAAAGTTTGAGAAGGTTGAGTAAATGAGGCAACGTCTGGTGTTTGACCGCTTGACATAAGAGAGCTGCCATCAAAAACCACCCAGGAAGGCATAGGCGTATGATCAACGCTCACTGCATAATAGGTATATTTAAGGTTTGCAGCGCTGTTGAAGTTGTTCCAATTGAACGAAAATTGGAATGGTATTGATGGATGGTACAGCAGGTAGAAGGAATCGAAAAACTGCTGAAGCTTGGCAGTTGTGGTGAAGCTGGTTTCTTAATAACTAGACTAGGGCATTTTGATATAATTAGAGTTCAATTATTTGTCGTGGATCTTGCAGAGTCCGTTGCACTGAAACTGAGTCACCACTGTAATTGATTTGGGCCCAGCATATTTGGAAGGTGTTCTAGATAACGTGCGTGAAGTTTTGTCTAGCAACAGCAAGGTTGACCCACTAGATAATATGTTTGCGAATGAAAGAGCTGAGGAAAAAGTTGATGCTAGGAACGTGTACGAGAAAGGTTTCGAGACTCGAGCGATCAATGGGATTTGGGAGTTGAGAGGGAAGTTGATTAAAGGACATTCCAAGACAGTGTTTGCGGCTGCTATAAAGAAGATGAAAATTCCGAGAGATATTGTAAGAAGTATAAAATTCGGCCTTCGATTTCCAATCTTACCCCGAATTCAATTTAGAAATAACTTTTGAAGACAGTGCAAAGACTACAACAGTAATGTCATATCCCCAAAATTTCATGCAATCGTATAGGGAAGTAAACATACGAAAAGAGAAAGATCAGAAAGAAGCTAACATGGAGGGCGAAACTCGAAAATCTAATATTGGAGTCAGGGACACAGGATAATCGCCTATCGTTCCGTATTGCCTTGCATAAGGAATTTAATAATGGCCTTGAGGCAAAGGATCAACTTTTCTGCACAAATAGCCTTGAGAGAGAATTAGTAGCTATTACATTTTGCAGGTACTTTGGAAGAAGGTCGATGCATGCAATGCACGAAGCATTTCCACATGCCACAAGCAGCCTCCTTCCATATGCTGTAAGCGAGTTGTACTTGGTTTTTCTAGGGACTTCACTTCTGTATTTTCCTTTCTTCCGTAAGACCCTTATCTTTGGTAGCCTAATTCTACGGCCTGATTGATTTCAGTTGCCTCGTAAGAAGGGAGGTAAGTGAACAGAGGAGAGACGGAAAAATTGGTTGGGACACTTCAGGGCGGTTCAAGAGTAGTTAGCTTAAAGATCGGCTTCTCCCTGAGGTCCACAGTAAAATTGAAGCTGTATTCATTTGGAAGTCTGTGAGAGCAGCAGGGCTCTGAAGATATGTATAAGGGGTATTGAGAGACAAAGTTGTGAAAGGACAGACAATGATCAGGAATGAAAGGGTCGGACCTCAGCACAGAACAAATGCACGGACCACAAGAACAAGCGAGCTAAAGGGAAAGGGGCATCCCCTCGTGTGCAGACTTGGCGTCAAGCTCTTCTGGTTCATGATTTGTCTGCTTCATACAGATTTTGGGTGGAAAGGGGATGTTGTGTCCATCCATATCTCTTCAAGTTTTTGGGCTCCTTTCAAAAAATTTCGCAGCCTTCCTATCCCTATGTCACAGGATTGTGCCTCCTCGCTTGCCATATAGCCAGTGGAAATTGAATAGGTCTTTGGTATTGAGAATCTCTTCCACATGTTGTTGGGTAACTCTCTTCTTCTCCTTTTGCGAGCTTCATTCTGTAGGATATTTCTTTCTTCGAAGTACACGGAAAGTCGAATGCTTCAAATTCCATGGTATATTGTTTTGAAGTTGGTTGAGCTCATGTTTTCCAATACCAAAGCCGAGTCGAGCTTGTAAAGGTTTATGGTGGGTAGTCGTTCGTACTGTCTTTGTCAAATTCCCAAGTATAACCTGACATCATGTCGCTCCGTCGGTATCTTGTGGGTAAATCCAAGACTCTGTGCATATGCTTCCTACGACTCGATTTTGGAGTTCTCTTGATCATTATTCGCTATTGCCCATATTAACTCCTATCAAGAATGCAGGCTCATCTACTTTATGATGTTCATAGCTGAGCACACCTACTGCACCTGGCTCTAACATCATTGGCAGGTTTCTACTGAGTTCAAAGCCGATCCAGCGCTTCGTGAAAGCCCTCAAGATATGTCCGTGAGCGATGAGAACCACATCCACGGCTTTCTCTCCATGCATATATGGGCCTTGGATCGCTCTGATCTTGGAAATGATCGAGTCAAGACGGGCTGTGACCTCTGCTGGTGACTCTCCATCCTCACAACCATCTGTCCAGATATTCCAGGGCATCTCACTGTCTAGACCCTTTTCCTTCCGAGCTGATCTGATTTGCGCGGTCAACAGTCCTTCATATGCTCCATACTCCCATTCACGGATATCTTCGGTAGTTTCCCGTTTGTCTTCAAGTTGCTTTTGTGCATCTCTATCGAAGAGGATCTCGAAGGTTCTCTGGGCCCGAGATCGAGGGCTAATGAATATATGTGCGAGCTTCGACGGATCGATGATTTTCCCAGCTCCAACGATTACTCTGGCAGAATTTGAAACTTGTGCCTTGCCGTTGTCAGTCAGAGGAATATCACTGCGACCAGTATAACGTCCTGACATGCTCCACTCCGTCTCCCCTGCGAAGAATGTTAGATTTTTGGTGGGGTTGAGGAATAGCCTGCACACCCCAAACTTTTGGTCGGGGGCTGAAATATGTTCTGTACGAAGTATAGCACTTACCGTGTCTAACGAGAAAAACTCGAGGGGTTCCAGCGTCCTTGTCAGGCATTGCGGTGAATTATCTTTTTTTCAAACTTGTGATGGTCAATCATGAGGATCGGTCGTGAGAAGAGAAGTTGAGACACCAACTCTCTTCGTAGGCGCAGAAATGCAGGGATCTTGTATCTGAGGCGAAGCCAATGCTCGACTGATAGCTTGGCATCCTGGATAAGACATCAATTAGTAAGCTCTAATGGGACCTGACGACAAAAGATCTGATCTTCTCTTCTCGTGTGCTCCAACATCGTACAATCCAGCCTCACATGTCTACTTACTGTCCAGCATCTCGGAGGTGCCCATCCTTTTACAACTTACTCAGCCGCACACGAATTGTAAGCGAAGAGAAGTCACAGACCGGTAACCTACACATGCTTTAGAAGAATATTAGTTGGTGAAGAGCTCTTTACAAAACGGCCCAGCGAGCAAGTAAATCCTCTTGCAAGCATTATATCATTTCGAAGATGGTCTTTGGAATGGCCACACTATAATATCCTTCCCATTATTTGTAGCACCTTGTTAAGAACAGCTGTGAGGTAAGGTTAACCATATAAGTAGGTAATTCCGTTCATGCTATTGTAGTACGAGTGCACTTTCCCAGGCCAATTTGTATCTACCTAAGTTCTGAATAGAGACGTGAACGGAAGGCAATTACCTTATAATGCGGACATGCGAACATATTAGACTGGCGGCCTTACAATGGCCAATGAGCCACACTGCTGTAGCCATCCGTGTTTGAGACAGCCTCTCCAAGCAAGGCTGGCCGAACAAAATCTCACGCACCACAATTTACCTGCGAACTTGAGATCCAACCTGGAATCTACATTCGCAACCATCGCGTCACCTGGCCGTACCATCTTGACCTAGATTACATTCATAAGACAATTTTCTCAACCTTATATCATAAAACTACGAACGATGGACATCAATCAGATCCTGAACGACGAACCACCTCCCACTAACATGCATAGGCATCATAACCAAGATGTTAGACAACCTTCAAACGCACCCCCTCATCCTATAGATAGTCGCCAGCCATACAGTGGTAATCAACAGCATGTCCCAGGTCCAGAATTCGGTTCTCCTTCCTTCTATCCAAGTCAGCCATACATGAGTGCTGACCCCAGAAATCCACATCAAAGTCAACTTCGAGACCAAGTTGCTGCCACCCACGCTGTTGTTCAACGAGCTCAGGGAATATTCGGTACATACGCTTATCAAGCTGCATACTCGGCAAATACACCTGGTTTCAATCCACCCACTCCTCCTTTCATGCCTAACTTTGGCGAACACATATCACCAAATACTGATCTCCAAGCCTCTGGAATGAATCACTCAGACCACCAGCCTAATTTACCTCCATCAAGCATGTGTATGTACAATTCCCTATTCTTTGTGCTTTGCAGCTATTTGTTTGATGATAATCTTTTGACCGATGGCATATTTCTCAGGTAAGGTTGTGTGTGGAAACTTTGAATACACCCGGGCACTCGTTCGTAGACTCCTCAGTCTTATTTAGGACAAGATATTAATTTATATCTCCTATCCCATCTAGGATATTGAGCTCATCTTCTAGATATTCAAGGACAATCTAGTAGATTGTCTTATCATCTCCAGGAATATTGAGGCGCGGTGTACGCAGAGTTTGACCTGAGATCTAACCTATAACATGGCTCTACAGTCCTTGAAGTATCTCACTAACGTGCACAGTAGATCTGCCAGATCTCGATGTTTTAGACTGCGGCTTGTGCCTCGAGTCAAGGACGAAACAGAACTTTCCATATCGATGCGACATGTGTTCACACGTGATATACTGTGCCGACTGTCTGAAGGACTGGTTTTTGGATGCATGTAAGAATGAGTCCAAGATGCCACCTAAATGCTGTCAAATCATCCCATTGGCTGTTGTATCCAAACTGTTGAAGGCTGCAGAAGTAAGTCTCCTTTTCGAGATTCTACATCTAGAACTAACCAGGATTAGGTTGAGCTGTACAAAGCCAAATATCTGGAATGGAGCACCGTCAATCGTCTATACTGTCCAATTCCAACCTGCTCTGTGTTCATACCACCAAGTCAGTACATCAAGAAAGAAAAGAAGAAGACCCTAAGCCTAGAGGCGTATCGCGCCTTGTCGCATGATCGTGGTGAGCTTGTAGAAGCAATTGGAATGCCCCCCCAAAAGGAAAGTAAGAGACCTGTTGTGGCCTGTCCTGAGTGCTACACTCCCGTATGTACGAAATGCCGTTCTTACAACCACCTTGGCAACTGCAAGGAGAAGGACTTGGAGCCCGAATTAGAAAATGCACTACAGCGATGGAAGATCAAACGCTGCCCTAAATGCCGTGCAGGAGTTAAAAAAGTGTATGGATGTCATCACATCGAATGCCGATGTGGTGCCCACTTTTGCTATTCCTGTCTACGGTCTATCAACCTCTGCGGCGGCTGCGTGGAGGGCGAAGACGGACAATCCGGTTCCGAGGATGGTGAGCAAGATGTCGACACAATTGACGACGACGATCTAGATGGTCAAGCTGATTTTTACGACGGAGACGGTCGCAATTTCGGCGATGAACCCGACGCAATATCAGCCGACAGCTGGTCATGCTACCACTATTGGGGCCGAGTGGTCAAAATCCTGCGACCTAGCGAGCTGGGTACGGAACAGAGACTTATCGAATGCCACCGCTGTTTCCGCCAAGTCAAAGCCCAACTCATCAAAACTGATACTCTTAGAGTCTCCAGTATGTCAGGCCGACTAGGTAGTCTCGCTCCGTGGCAGTGCGGCTGCGGTGCTCAGGTTTGTAGGACTTGCCCCAGCGATCTCCCTTCTTCGACAACCGTCGATGACTCGCATCAATGGACGTGTCTTTGTAGCCTAGCGTATTGTAAGGTGTGTGAGCAGAATATGATGGCGGAGAAGGAGAATCTGGAGGAAGATTTTGGGTGGACTTGTCGATGTGGGACGATCATTTGTGGTGCGTGCAAGAAGGAAGAGTATGTTGATGAGTAAAGGTCCTCACTCAAGGACTTTGACCACTTAGTGTGTCATTTGGAGAAACAGAATATAAATCATTCTCCTATCCTACCTAGGACTGGGACATTTGGGCTTATTCTCCTAGAAATTCAAGAACACTCTAACGGGTTGTTTTGTAATGTCTAGAAGAATCAAAGAGTATAAGTAGAGATTGAAAATCCACGGGTATTTCACAGCAGCCTAGTATACCCCCGAATGGAATCTTGAACGATCCTCCTAGTCAAAATCGTCTTCTTCCAATCCACATAACTACTTACAAACCCACCGAATGTCCTCCATAGTAGCTTAGAATACCCCTAACTAAACTTTAACCTCCTTCTCTCAGTAAAAAGGTCTTCTTATAATCTATACAACTACTGAAAAACCTAGTAGATATCCTTCGCAACTGACAAAGAATTTCGGGTTTTTTTATTCAGGACTAGAATTGGTTCACATAACTCCCTGTTTTCCTTCTTCGGATTGTGATTGTCCTGGCTAGTAGCTATTTATCGTAGCAATAATCGTAAACGGACATGAGAGGACAGGTTTTTGCTCTACCTTCCTAGACCTTTGTACCTTCACTTTGGTTTCTTGCCCTATAAAGTTTACGTACGCCCCTGATATGATTTCTTGTAGAGAATCCGACTCAATGAGGTCTCTGATTGCTTAAATAATAATATATGGGACACTGAGAAATGTATCTTGCTGTCAAAAGGGGATATGTTGTCAATTGAACTATCGCAGGGGTAACGCATGTGACAGCCCTCGAACCTTAAGCTTATGCCTTGCACTCTTATCACTTCTGATACTGTACACTATTTATCAATATATCCAGTATCACCATAGAGCTAATTTGCACATATATTTCAACATTATCAAAAGTGGAATGGGAACATGAGTATTCGGATGTGTATGATCGATGCTGATTGTTATATTTGAGAGGCACCCATGATATTTACATTACTAAACAATCTATGATGTTGAGAAAAACAGTCTAGCCACCCAAATATAATGTTCGTCTCCTTAATTATCCACGAAAACAAGTCTTAATGCCTGCCTTTTTAATCCCAAAGCCGTGAATACCTTACCATCTTGCTGTTGAACTTACTCCTTGCCATCGAAGGTCTATGAAATCTAGACATCTAGTATGCCTAACAAAACACTTCGCTATTTGTGTGAGGATGTTCAGAGCGTCTCGGGGTTGGTCTAGTAGTCGTCTCATCAAATACAGGTGCCTTCTCGATTTCCATTGAAAGTTGTACTCTTGCTCTTCTTCAGGTTTGAGTTCTTGTAGATTGGAGAGAGTACGGGTTTATATAAGTCGCAGGCTAAAATACGTAGCATAGGGTCAGCGGGTAGAAAGACCATTCTCGATTGATGGTAGATTGTGTGCTTTTAACTTTTACGGATTTTCTTTTGCTTCTTGTTCATGAGCTACCGAAAATGGTGACCTGTGCCCTCTTCATCGGGGTCTATCAAGTCAATTGTTAGTTCGTACCTTGTTTTGTGTTTTGGAAAAGAGCAATTGTGTTAATGGAGAAGTATACCCTCGGCTACCTTAAACTTGCCCCCCTGTCCACCGAAGGCATTGTCTCGAAACTCTTCAACTCCTTCTAGCGTTTAAAGATCCATCACATACTTCAAACAAAACATTCCGGTAAAAGTGCAACTTGGTCAAACTATTTACGCTAGTAATTAAAGTATTTAAATAACCCGTACCGCACTCAAGAGCGAGATATCTCAGCAGTGAACCCATCAATTAGTTACAGTTTCGCTCAGGTCATTGCCACCCACTTGACAAATCAACACAATTCTCTGCTTCTGAACTCATGCTCCCATGGGCAATTGTCTCTGTTCCCAACCTGATTACTCCGCATATCCAACTATCCTAGGCGAGATGCACAACTTCTAAACTTGGTAAAAGAGAGCACTCAGCTATTGCAACCTGTATTCATGTTTTAAAAGCCTAGATAAAGCGCTTGTGTTTTTCATCCCGCCAACTTCAGCAATAAGTAAGCAATACTTTTTGCTGAGATATTTGCGTCACATTCACACAACCTAGTTAACAATAGTCAAAGACACCAACAGCAGCATACTGTCTCTAGAAGCTCACCAGTCATGCAACTGTGAAGTATCAAAACACAAATAGCCCAAGTAAAGCGCTTGTAAATATCCTGTCACCTCCATCTAATGCAATGTATGTCATAGAAGCCATCTAGTTATTTTCATTGAAAATTGACCTAGTGTCTAACAATAGGCAAGACACCAACCGCATACTTTCCAGACCCCAGAGCAACATCAAATTTAGCGCCAGATTCACGTTCCCCTTGAAAGTAGTTTATTCTCCCAGATCGAATGAAGATTCGCCGAAACGCGACGAAAGATAGCCCCCAAGGGTGACAGCGCTGCATTAGATTTTCCAATATTTACATCAAATGGTGCAAGCTGTAGCGAAGCTTACATTTGTTTCAGAGACTAACATTAGCAAAGGCCTCCCTCAAGCTAGCCCCCAAATAGTGATACTATTGCATGAGTACTTCCCAAGGTACCAACAAACAGCAGTATTTTTGGCCTATGAGGCAAAATCTCAGTTCAAGCTCGAAGATTGAAAGTGAGTTAGTAGTTGGAAATAGCATCAAGACGGCCAACTCACGACTCTGCCCGCGACACAACATCCATCCTATCACGTCAAACGTCGAAGGTCTGCCATGAATTGCAACCTCGCCGAATTTCAAGCCCAGCAAGCAAAACAGGCTCCTAATTGAAGGCCCCAAATCACATTTGCAACAAAAGTTAATCAAGCTATAGCTCACCCCGTAACCTGACCTACCAAAAGCCTCGCATTGTAGGGCACCAGAACAAACCCAGCAAGTGGGTACACATACAACCCGTCGCCAACATCCCAAGTCTACTACCATCCCCTCATTCCCGAAACAAAATCCTACCGTACCATCACTCCCGGCTCACCACCGTACCATCTAACAAAATCCCGTGCCCTCGGCCTTGGTGAACGACCCGAGAAAGCAACTTGCGAGTCAACCCACCAACGACTTCCAACACGACATGAACCTATCCCCTTTTACCATTCGTTCGGGGAGAAAACGACGACCTCAAGTCCCCAACATATCCCAATCCCAGCAAACAAGCTCGAGCCAGAGTCCCAGAGTCTTGGAGCCCGTAAATTTCCTAAAAGCACCTAGCAAACCCAGCGAGGGTCAAAGTGCCCGTCACTAAACGTTGGTGGCTACCCAGATCCACAAATCGCATGAGCCTCACGAAATCCGCCGGAAATCCCGCCTGAGCAAGAAACGTGCTTGTGCACCCGTGGGTTGGTATTTGCATTCCGACGCAAGGGAAGGGCGGTGGGCGGTCCGTTCACACCATCCCATCACGTAGCCCCCAGGACGTCGGCGTGTTGTTAGCGTGTTGGTTCGCCAACATACAAGGGAGGCTGTGTGGTAGAGGGAGATTCTTTATGGAAAGTGCTTTTTACCCCACTATCCAACACTAATGTGCGTACATACGCCGCCAACGAGAGGGATGGGATGGCTCGTCTGAAGTACTTCGGCCTGATTTTAACTCCTAGGGATGGTATCTTGAGGTTGTAGTTGAGGTGTGTAGATGAACATGCCGCTAACAAGTAGGACGTCTCATTTGAAATATCTCGATTTGATTCTGTTTCCTAGAATTTGAATCTCGTAGTTGGAGTCGAGGTGCGTATGTAAGTTGGTGGTATTTGTTGTATTTCGGGCCTTCCCTGAACATGCTAGCATGTAAAGTTAGAAACCTAAATAAGCCCACAACAAACAATGACTGACCCTCATGATGTTGTTAAAGCGCCCCCCTCTAAGACACTACACCAGGGGAAAGCAGACGAGCGTGGGTACATACGCCGCTGATGGGAGGCCGAAGTATTTCGGTCTGTGGCTTGCAACTTGCGAGTGCGTATCCAGTGCTTGGATCGAAGTATTGTACTTTGAACTTTGACATGAGGTTAAAAAGCGTCAAAACAAGCTCACGGAGTAAAGAAATGAAGCTGACCCACCATCACGTTGGCAACAGTAAATTTCGCGCCCTGCGAACCTCTAACTGGTCCTCTCGTCATCCCAAAACACCTGCCTGCCTGTCCGTCTCACCGAGACTAGACTGTTGGTTATACAAATTAGCCTCACCTTGCAAAACAACAATGTGCTAATATGGAGGGGATGGAAGGACTCGAAGGAGGCGCTTAATAAAGGTGATGGGCGCGAGCCAAGTGAGCGAGCTAGCTAATAATGGTTGCTATGTTTAGAAACAAATACTCTTGACGTCACGGAGGAATTAGGCTGCTTTGGATGTTGGTGTCTGTGTTTGTGGTAATGCTGGCAATGAATGGGTGGGATTAAGGTTCGGTGCTTCGTTGGTTTATTTGCGGCGTGGTTGGATTGTGGGCGTGTTGGAGGCATTGATGTGTTATTGAGTTTGCAAGGTACTCGAGCATGCTAGCTAGATGTGAGGTGAGGTTGACAGGTTCGAGGAGCAGATGAAGAATATAGCGAGACATGTTAGTCATGGTATCGCGGACGTTGATCAGCCGCTAGCGTTAGAATAAGCTTGTATAGAGCTGCATTCGGTGTGATCGGTGTAGTTGATCATCGTGTAAAGAGCACCAGCCGACAGGAGAGACGTCCTTAACGGCACCAGATACCCAACAACCACGCGAATATACTTGACAAATACATCCCTGATTCTAGACAAACCCTCTTCATAGTACTACTAGAATATGCCTTTTAATTCTCTTACGGTGTTATGTCAATTCTCCTCTCGTAACGTTACACAACACGCTTCCCGAGTAGCGATTGGCTCCATCGTACAGTAGCGAGGCAGAAAACATTCGTAAGCGTGTTAAGTGCACAGCCCTTGTCTACTTGCTTAGAAGGGTATACAGATTGTTTCTACGACTACGAGGCTTCGCTGAAGATTTATTTACATGTGTTGAGTGAAAATACACAGCACTATCGAGGTAAAAAGCAGCAGGCGCAAAGCTCAAAATGTAAGAAAGTGTAATGGGCGATGGGGGTGGCTCTCTAGCCGAGGATTCACTAGCTCAACAAGGACCATGAATTCCTATTGAATCTTCTGAGACTCTTATCAAGCTCTCCAACCTGAACACATTTGCCAAACGAACGAGGTAATTTGTTCTAAAAAAGAATTGAGACCACCAGATTTAGGTAGTCTCATTTGAAATCCCTTGCTGTTACTATATTTTTCGCCAACTTCCGTACCATACTGTGTTCTCGACCAACGTTATCATCGAAAACCAGATCCCCCCTTTCAGGCACCAGCCCCCTATTTAAGCGCGAAATTCGAGAATGATCGCAAATCCCAACGACAATCAGCACTCTAAAAGCAACTAGACTAAAATGACCAGACAGATATATTAGTACCTATATGATAGGAAGACAGGCTCCATTTACAGTTTTAACACGAAAATCAGAAATATATATGAAAGTCCTGTCAGGCAACTAAGTTAGAAACCTAAAAAAATGTACCTTTCCGTGAACCTAATTTCGAAGACTTACCTCCTGCTCCCCTTCCATCTTCGTGCGCACTTATCAGTATGTATCATATGAAATATTCTTGATATCGCCCCCGCCCCTATTTAAGCGCGAGATTTTAGAAACGATCGCCAACCCCACAACACTCATCATATTGGAACGCGATCGACGCAGCAACAATCAAATCAAGACCATTACATCTCCACAAAAGTTGGTGTTCGACCATAACATCATTAATAGAATTTTAGGAGCACCGAAATAACATCTCGTCGGCCGACCGACTCATATTTATCCGAGTATTTTGAGAATCTTTAGAGCAACACCAGGGGTAACACAAAGTATATTACATGCATCTCGCATCGCCCTCTCATTGGCACGTATTTAAAGTTCAAGCGGTGACTGAGCCATGGACGGTTGCTGACAACAAATCTCAGATATAGTCTTGCCACAGGCTTGCATGGTCGTACAAATGCCGTCTAAAATTACCCTCAACCCACAACCGACGGAAAAAGGAAAAGGGGAATATTTTCTCGGTTGGGACTTCCAACTCACGAAAGTGGCTACTGCGATATAATTTGCAACGATGCTCTACTCACGTAGACGCTTGTCTTTACGAATTGTCTAGGCGATGGCCACTCGACTGTCTAACACCACTTCCACGTTTCTCAACTTGAGAACGTCCGATTGAATCTAGAACATGTGCAACTCACCACCAACTGTTGGTAATCTCATCTCTAACATCAGCGTGCGCTCCCTGCCTAATTACTCACTCAGAGCCCAGCTTGATACGGTACCACGGATGGGGGAAATCTGGTCCGGAAAGTCCAACACAATGTCTGCTTGGGAAGTTGGTTCCTAAATTTTAGTCTCCACGTGGTGAACTGCAACTCCATCGCGTATGCAAGCCATCTCAGGCAACACGGGCTGATGAAAATAGACTGCAAAGGCGGGAAGGTGCCACGAGGTTGCGTTGTGACTCCGTTGGATGATCCCTTTAGATGAGGCATAATTGACCCAACGCTATGCTTCGTCGAACAATTCCAACATCTCGTCTGGCCGTGAATATGGTGTCATGATCCTGTTCATGGTCCAGGAAGAAGTGTGATGAGATGGCGGTTCCGCATTCTGGCAAACAACTTTGACGCTCTCCATGTCACCATCTACCATTGGTCCAAGTCTCTGGGATCGACACGATGGATTTAAGCTTGTAAAGTGGTACCGCTGCTTTGCCTTTCCAGATACCGATACTCAAAATGAGATCATTGGCCCCAGGCCATCCTGATGGTACATCCTCGCTGAGGAGACAAAGTGCCGGGAGACGGGCGCTTCAATGGATAAACTTCGCGCGCCTCCCAACTGCATGAGCGCTTGTAAATGCTGCTTTCCACGTCGTATCAGCCTCATGATGATCGTCATTCTCCGTATACCATGAGAATCTCTCTCCGCAGGTACGAGGGTTCATCAGGTCGCGGGGTGGCCCTGAGATACGATCTGCATGTGTATCGATTGGTCTGATGGGGTATTCTCCGAAATGGATTATATGCAGAGCCCTATGGCGAGCGAGACGCCATGAGAAACATCGAGATCATGTCCAAGCAGATGGCGGAGCCTCTATGCAGGTCCCAAGTAAGAAGGGCTGACTTGAGATGGCTTCTGGCGGCGAATTAGGCATGTCTTCTCGAAGCAATATGCAGGCTCGACAGCCAAAGACCGTCATATGGTGTAGTGGCAAATATTTTGAGTGGAGGCAAGATGTTTAAACTATTTGTTTTAGCGCCGTCTGATCATGGGCGTTAAGAAAAGAAGGGGAGGTTTCGAAGGCGCTTAAAGAGCGTCAATGGAATCGCCTCTTTGATTGGACCAAGTGAGTTGCATACCGGCGTAGCCAATCTCATCGCATGGTTGAATGTTTCATCGGATACAATTACTGCGTAAATGTGGTGAGAGTCTGGAATATCACTCCAAGTCTAAGTGTGATGGAACAGATTGTCCAAGAAGAGAGGCCACACGTGACTCGAGGTGCCTTGAGGGTGTCAAACTTGGACCAAAAATAGATGTCCGTCATGAAGGATGTTCTGTAACTAATAGGATCGCAAGCGGTGTAAAGTCTGGAGCAAGATTCACCCTCCACGCGATTCAGACCGTGCACACCGTGTTGTACAGTATATCCATCCTTAGTCAGCCGGTAATCTCACAACAACATAGCAGGACAGTGGTATAGGACTTGGCGGCTAAAGCACATGCTCACAAGACCAAACGTTCAAGCCACCGCTGTCCAGGTTTGCCTATGCAGGGCAATCCCACGCACTATTCGAGTAATAATTGGACGACACGCCGGCTGTCGAAAGGCTGCCCGTCGCACACTCTCTCCTTTTTCAGCATCAAGTCAAGTCTGGTATCAATGTACCACGGTGCATGCGGATAATTAGGTGTTGTGGAGTGGTGTGGTGCTCAGGCACAGCGTGCCGCAACGACATTGACTTGCAGATTCCACTCGGTGAGGGTTTCTTCTTTGAGAGGTATCATAGTATAGAACGTCAAACAAGAGTCCCCGCCGTTCACCAAGGATGCGGAGAGGAAGCGCCTCCCCTCCAGGGCAGAGATCACTCGGCGCCGTCCACGCCGCGCTTAAACATATAATGGAAGAAAGCCGCATTTGTGTAGTCGCAAAGTCTGGTAAAGAGGAATGAGATCGAGCTCGAGACTGGAAAGAAGGCGGAGCCAGGGAGAGTATGGAATCATGGCCTGCAACAATGCACGACTTCGCAAGCTACGTACAATAGTCTTGTGAAGGCTGCAGCATCGCTGCGGAGGTGACTGAAAAACATACCTAAACGGGCCTTTCGAATGTTGGTGGATGATACGAACAGGAGTAGTGAGTGGACTGGGCGCAACAAATCCCCAAAACCCAGAAAGTGAAAGGCGTCAGTACCCGGCAGACCGACCTTCCTCGATGAGTAGGGAGCGCTTTCCGTCCGAGTGGGTGAAGAATATCCAGAAACCAGTATCCAAGCCAAATGATCGATCATGGGGAGGCGTCTGGTATCTGCCGGCAGCGTTGCGATCCGCTCCTAACTCTGTTACTCCAACTCTCGAGTCGTGATTCCGACCACCCTCACCAGCCAGTCAGCGATCAGGAAGCATCACAGAGTGTGATGGTCGTTTGCCTCAACCCACACATGTGTTTGGTGTTTGGTGTTTGGCGAACGAAGCGGCGCCTGTATGGAGTTCGATTCCGCAGTGTCGAAGGCTAATTGCCTTGACCTTGTCGCATGCGTGCGCGGAACACAACACATCTGGAATTGTATTGATGAGGATGAAGGGAAGGCCCAGCCAGGGAACGCAAGGGGAGGTGTGGTGGAGGGTGGATGGTGGAGGGTGAAGGGTGAAGGGTGAAGGGTGAAGGGTAAAGGGTGGCTGGTCGAGAATGTGAGTGTCTGTCTGCCCGCCTACAGAGCACGCATCGTCTCGACGTTGTGAGTGGTCGTCAAGGGATTTCGACAGACAAGCACCTGCGCTTCAAGCCTTTCAGAAAGACGCCGCTCGGCAAAATTTCAGGGTGATATTGACGCTGTAAGCGGGTCACACTGCCAGATATGCTCTGCAAACATGCAAACATGCTGCTCTTTCCATGCAACTTTCTCTTGTAAATCCTGGTCGATTGCTGCAGAGTTATTAATTCGGTTGATATGCTCTCAGACTGCTGCCTTGACGACGCAACCTCCCTCCAGCCATTGTCTATGAAAGGTATGCACAATTGAGCTCTTGCGACGTGAGCTATCTCGTGTCGTGGTTGAGAATTGTTTGTGATAATGTCGAAATCAAGATCGAGGAGGTCTATTCTTGTCGGTGATCCCTGTTTCTGATCCCTTCGGAATATTGTTTCATAGACACGCAGCCCGGCTTGAGGTCTGCCTGCAAGGGGGGAAGACATCCCACCTCCTGATCTTCGGGCATCGACTCGGATTGCTCATCAACGTCCATTTCATGCGCTCTGAACACAAATCTGACCAGGATCGAAGCGGCAGGACGACTTGCGTGCCGCGGATATGTATACGAAAATCCAAAATTGCAAGCGTCTTGTTCCAATTTATCCTACGCAACGGCCATTGGGATTGGGGAACTCGTGCAAAGTCTCAGCCCAGGAGTAGGTCCGAAGGTGTAGGTAAAGACGACTGACATCGTACTGGTTAATGCGCCAGACCAATGAACACAGCCTTCAGTCTTATGAAGATGGTCAGCGCTGGGACTCGTTCTGTTGACGAAAAACGGGAGATGCGATGTGCCTGGCCGCCCATGATGAAATGAAGGTGCTGACAGCCAGCCTGACCCCGACTCCGGTACCGCAGGCTGTTGATTATGGGAATGGGATAAGCTGGTGAGGGGAGAAGATATGCAGATTCCACAGTCTGCCTCCGTAGGATATTTAGAGTGCTTTAACATTGCTTTCGCGGTTCATCCTCTTCGACTCTGATGATGCATTGGTACATTGGAACGTTGGTACAAACAGGCATGAGGCAACGCGTGTGAAGAGCATTTGCCAGGCCAGCCCTTACCTAATTCGATAACCGCCGAAGCAGCGGCAACCAATTATACGCCAGCGTGTGTGAGTGTCCAACACATTGCAGCCAGCCGCCCATTCAGCTCCGAACGAGAGAACTCAGAGAGAGATGCGGTTAGAGCATGAACGATAGGTGAAGGCGACGAAATCACGACGAGGCTCAACACGAGAGCGTCGGTATTGACGATATAATTGGGTGGACTAAGGATATCAGAGTATAGAGTATAGTTTTAAAAAAAAAAAGAAAAAAGAAAAAAGAAAAAGAGTTATGTCGTTGAGGTACAGTATGGCTGTGGGTGAATGAGCGAAGCTTGTGTTTTGCATCTTACGGGGGCGCCTCTTTCGAGGCCTACGGAGTACTATGTACTGTCGAGGGTGTTTTAAGGTGGGTAGGACGTAATGTCGGACATTCAAAACGTTCTTTATGGTAAGTATGCTGTCAATACCAGCATCGTGTGGTTGCGCAGGAGTCATTCCATCTCGGAACCCTCTTCAAGTTCCCTTGTTCCCTTGTTCCCTTGTTCCCTTGGACCCTTGAGCCCTTGAGCTCTTGAGCCCTTTGGACAATAATCTCACATATGATCTGCCGACGGAAGCAAAACAATCGGGCTCTTTGCTAGGTACTCTGGGACCCTTCCCTCTGACCCGATGATGGCGATGAATGCGGAAACATGCGATATGCAGCTCATCTCACGCCGCTACTGCTGCTGCTGCTGCTTTTGCATCTCTTTGCTGCCGCGACCACAACCGCACAGCGCTCCCGTTGCCTCCGTGCCCTCCAAGACAGTCGGGCGCAGGCGGGGGAGTTTGTGTAATGTTAGAGTGGTATGTACAGAGTACGTAGGTACATGTGATAGTTGATAGACCGGAGTGATTGTGGGTTATACCAACAGATATCTTTCAGTGTTAGTCGATGATAGAAGAAGTGCGGGATAGATGAAGTGCGGTCCCACGACATCGTGAGCTTCGTGCTCTCAGCGATTGTGCGGTGTGGGTGGAAAGACCGGCTTGTCTCTCTCTGTCTGGTCACTGCTAGTGGTGCTTCGAATTATCGAATGAGGTTGTGAGCAGGCTGTTGCTGTTCACAAGTCCGCGCTGCCATCCAATTGACGCGCGGGGGGATGGTGGGAAGCAAAAAGGCGCAGGGTGAACACGCAGATGGTACCCTGGTATGGCTAGATATGTTACTCCAATAGGTTAGCGCATTTACCCCGTCTCTGATTAGGAGTCCTGATTAGTCCTCGACAAGGCGTAGTCGCGACTAAATCAAAGACGCCCGCCTCTGTGGCTCCGTCAGCATTCAAAGGAGGCCACCGGGCCACCAGGGCTCCAAGCTAGCTAGCGTCTGACCCAGCATTACTTTGGTTTAGTCCATGGGTGCCATACGGACAACTCGAACCAGGACCTAGGAAGTAGTTACACCTCTTGCACCAGAGAGAGAACCGATGCAGCAGTCTTTAAGAAAGACATATTGAGAAAGGCATACCTTCGATGCCAAGGGTAAGTAAGGACAAGCCAAGGTAAGAACAAGTCATATGCACACTTCATGTCGGCATCCTGAAGCAACCTACGCAGCTCCAAAGAGAAAAAGAAACCGAGACAGCGTCGACAGATGACGGAGGAGCTCGAGGCCTGTGGAGATCTTGAACGCTTCGTCTTCGTCTTCGTCTGAGCCCTCGCCATGCAGCGCGCACCAGCTGAAGCCAGCCGAGCCCAGCGCCTTCAAGCCCTGCCGACCGCTGATCGAGGGGTTCTTAGCGACCTATGGTTCCGCAATAGGCGCGCCAGTCTGATCAAACCACTCACAGCCCACCGTCACAACTCAATCTTCCTTCTTCTCCCCCCCGGTCTGTCTCTGCCCGTCTCTGCCCCTCTCTTCATCACACCTCCATCCCGATTAATTATGTCTTCTCTCTCTGTGTGCCTGCCTCTGCCTGCCTCTGCCTACCTCTGCCTACCTCTGCCCACCTCTGCCCAAGTGCCCACTCTCTGCACATCCCATATGCGCCCATCTCCCAGTCTTAAGCGGCTTGAGCCAGTCCCATCCCCTCCCATCCGCCCTAACAAGCTAATAGCCACCCCATGACGAATTCTCCCCTCCCGACAGGCGAGTAGCGAGTAGCGAGTAGCGTCCGGTAAAACTAGCGTAGACGAACAGGCCCAGCGTCAATCAATATATTGGCAGGAGGCCGCCGCCCCAACCCCAACGGTCGAGTTATTCTCTGCGTCGTGCGTTACCGTCCTCGTGGGTTCCAACCCTTTATTATTATTATCATCGTACCGCACGCAGTACCTTCCTCCCCTCCCTCTGACCTCGTACGGATCGTCCCCTCCTTCGACCACCCCTCGACACTACTCCCACTCGAGTCCTCCCAGTCCTCTAGTCCTCCAGTCCTCCACTCCAGTGTCCCCCCCCTCCTCGTCGCCTGTCTTGTCATCAACAGCTCCTTGTTACTGCTACTGCTGCTGCTTGCTTGTCAGTTGCATGTACCTGTTCTATTTCGACCAGCATCGTTTCCGAGCTTGCGTTTGAAGCCGTACCGTACAGTACCATCCATCCATCTCCCACATCAAGACCAAGCGACCCATCACACCCTTACCCGCCTTTGAGCTTTATTCGCCCACCCGCCAGGTCGACTGGGAATCCGCAAGTGGCGTCTTTTACCGGTGCCGTCTCAGCAGCAAGTGAGGCACCCCGCAAGCTCCTCTCTGGTAGAAAAGAAAACAGTACCCCCAAAGATTCGTTTTGTCCGGTTTCACTTCCCTCTTCTAAATTTATCGCGGCTGAGCCACGTGAAGCACCAAGTAAGTGAGTAAGTCGACTCGACCAGGCCAGACAGCACTAGACCAAACGTCATATCAGGAGAACATTCCCGGATTTCGCACTTCCTCGACTGTCATACCGTTGCGACTCGATATTTGGAAAAAGCGCAATCGTACGTCGCGCCTATCAGTTGGACGGAAGGAATCGTGTCAGAGTTGGACTATCTTTGTCTGACAGCAGCTTTTTGGAGATCGGGTCAGCCTGACGCGAGCAGCCGAGGAGCGTCAGAGCGTATTTCAACCGCCTGCGAAGCTTTGCACTTTTGTAAAAACGTCTCGCAAAAAGCCAAGAAAGAGGATATTGTTCGGCGAGCTAATTGAGGTTGCCGCGCTTAATTGGAAGGACGGTCATTTGAAGGCAGTTGGGTTTGAGAAAGGTCAAAGAAAGAAAGAAGCGAGAACCCGGAAAGAAAGGCGCAAGAAACCGCGTTTCGAGGCAAGAGCCACCAAGTCAGATTCTCGACAACCACCCCACAGCCTCAAATTTTGTCGCGACATCGCAACATCGTAACATCGCAATAACGACAATTGTATTGCCATCACAGATCACTTATCTCGAGAACTTTCGAGCGACCAACGAGTAGCATCGATCAGGCAATCGCATCTACTGGTTTCAGGAATCATCGCTGCGCAGAGATTGTCACCTGATCTCCTCCCAGGTAGCCGAACACCTTCGGACATCAGTCCTCTTGTGAACGCGCCGTAAAGCTGGCGGAAGCACGAGCTTTCGTTCAATTGGACTTTGCGCAATCGCGTCCAGGAACGAAGTCGTACTCTTTGACATTGTCAAGCCAGAGTCAGACAGGCGCGCCTTCGAGTCCACCGACTCGTGATTCACGCGACCTTGTAAATATTGCTAGAGAAATCTTAGAAACACCCACAGACTCGACCACCAGCAAATCTGTCAACATGGCGAGCGACGAGGATACCAACAATGCTCCACCTCCACCGCAGGAATCACCAACATCACGCTTCACCGCTGTGAACGGTAAGGAGCAAGCGCCGACGAACGGCGCAAATGGCAGCGTGAGTGCTAATGGCAACGGTGGTATTGGTGGTAATGGAAATGGTAACGGTAGTGGAATTGGCAGTGGAAGCGCAAGTGGAAGCGGGAATGCAAATGCAAATGTACATGAACCCTCAAGGCGCAACTCTGACGACAGACCTAATGGACAGCCACGTATCACTCCACCGGGCCAGGAAAAGTTGACCATTTCAACATCAACCCAAAATCAAGAATGGGGCGCACCAGTCAATGGTGACAGGAACACTTATCAGAGCTCCTCTTATCATGACGCAGATGGGTCGCATAAGAGAAAACGGTCGGATTCTCTCGACCAAAACTCGTCTACTTCATATCGTCACAGTTTGGCCACCCCCTCGACCAAGCAAACACCCACAACCGCGACCACCGCAACCACAGAACAGGACCCAGAGACCCCTCGCGACGTCAGTCTCTCGGCATCACATGGCCATCGCTATCCCTATTCGGCAGGTAGTCAATACAAATATCACCACAATGACAGCACACCTCTAGAAGAACGAGGCGAGAGTGCGTGGCGTGCGCATTACGAGCACAGCAGCCTCATCTCAGAAGACCATCTGTCGGAGCTGCAAAGGGAAACCCAAAACATGGATGCCCGAGACCGTGATTACGACCATGGCAGTCCCGGTGACGGCGATAGATCTGGAGGCGGCTATGCGTATGGCAACGATAGAAGAGAGATGTCGGTGCAATCAGACCCCAAGAAGAGAAAGCGGAATTTCAGTAACCGAACAAAGACCGGATGCATGACCTGCAGAAGACGGAAGAAGAAGTGTGACGAGACCAAGCCTGAATGTAAGTATCACAACAATCATCACAGAAGCGAGCATTTGTTGACACTTCTTTTCAGGCAACAACTGTGTTCGAGGTGGGTTTGTTTGTTCTGGTTATCAGCAACGTGGACAGTGGCCCAAAACCGAGCAGAAGCAAGCACCAATTCCTCTCCAGTCAAAGAACGACTACGAGAGCGGGTACCAATCATCTCCTTACGGAAGCCAACATTTAGGTCGAAGAGAACCGTTACCGGGGTTCCGCGGTCAAAGCGGCCTTCGCGTCGACCCTCAACATGGCCGTTCTATTGATATAGATGATGATGCTCCCAGTGCTTCTACAATTCCCAGTGCTTCAGTCGCAAGTCCTGAGAACAATCGTCTTTCAGCAATCTCATATTCTGGACAAACCCCAACACCAATAACTGCATCAAGTACTTCTCCTTACCCAGAAAGACAACTCAAAGGCCCGTACGATCGCGTTGGCCCTCTACACGACCTTTCCAGGCAAGAATCCAGGCAAGAATCAGAAGCGACAACACCACAATCTGCATCATCAAATCTTCCACAAATTCTTCACCCTCAAATGCATTCCGAAAGTCCCCACAGCAATCCTCAGATGGCTGCACAACTGGCACTCTCGAACCTAGCTTCATCTGACCGACCACGAACTCAAAAGGAAGAAATGCTGGCCGGTCGCCACTACTTTCCCTTTGACAAAGAGCTTGTGCTCGAGCGTGAACGATGCAATGGAGCTTGCTGGAGATTCAATAGCAGTACCAATCCCAACAATGGAGTCTCTCCAGAGGAACGCGCGCGTCAATTTCGAGATATCCTTCAACCCAAAGAAAGTGCCATCTCTCCCACACACGCCTCGCCAGTCAATCCATCCGGCCGTGTGGGTGAAAATGTTGTTGTCGAAGCTCCTTTCAACTGCGATTATGGTTACAATATCACCATTGGTCAAGATGTAGCGATCGGCAAGAATTGCACCATTCTGGACACCTGCGAAGTCAAAATTGGCGATAGATGCAATATCGGACCCAATGTCAATATTTACACAGCCACATTGCCTATCGATCCAAAGAGGAGATTGGGGTCAAGAGGACCCAGCTTGGGACGAAAGATCACCATAGACATGGACTGTTGGATTGGGGGCGGTGTAACCATCTTGCCTGGTCGCACAATTGGCAAAGGCAGCACCGTCGGAGCTGGGTCCATTGTTACACGAGTAAGTTGATCCTTCATTCAGCGCATGGCGCCTCATTGTCTCAACTCGTACTAACCAACGTTGTTTAGGATGTCCCACCATACACTGTTGTCTGCGGTAATCCAGCTCGTGTCATGAGAGGTCTCTACCCATGAATGGTCTCTATCACTGAAGGATGATTGCAATCTTAATGTCAGCCTCGAACGCATTTATGCTCAGCACCGCGACGAGTCTTCTTTTTATACCCTTGTTCGCTTCGATTCAGATCCGATGTCGGTCAGCCATCTTCGGCATGTACTCGGAATCTCCCCAGCCCAGGACGTCACAAAAACATAACATTGGCGTGCAACTCCATCAAGCACTTTTCCAGATTAGATAACTTTATTTCTCCTTTCATTTTCCTTGTATACTTGGCATAGCGGGAATGAAACGATGGACAAAACGGCCTTTGTAGATGTCAAAGGCGAAATTTTTAAATAGGAACGAAGGGATGGATTGCTTATACGGCTATAGGGAATTGGGGGCTCTGGTAGCTTCAAAGCTGCTTCATGAATGTGCTTTTTCATGGATGGATTTAGGTTGGTTGATTGGGGTGTAATTGTATTTACGGACTGCTCTCCTAATAGGGGTGACAGAAAATATAGCAAGGTCTGATTCTTTATACAATACAAGAAACTTCATTTAAATCAGCTTTTCATTAAGTGCCGTTATTTGGCCTTAGACACGATGCTCGTCCATCTACAATCAATATCCCCCCAAACACATTATCCAACCCATACATACATCATCCACCCACCCACTTTTCCGAATTTGTTTGTTTGTCGCACAACGCTTGATTTATTCATCTTATCACATCACGTTCCAGCCCAACATAGACCCCCAAATCTGTCTCACCTGACAGGCGGACCCGAATGACAGCTCAACATGCAGGTTCGATCTAAGCGACCCTCAGACGCGAGATACTGAGGCTCATGTTTTTCCTTGGCCCTATCCTGGTGGGTCGGAAAGAGGTCAAGTTTAGGTCAACTGAGGTGATTGAACGTGCTGTTGTTTGTTTTGATTTATGTTTGTTTGTATATTGTGATGAGATGCGTTGGTGTAACGAGACGTTGTGGTTGAGTTTGTGGATATGGCGACTTGGTGCCGTGACGTGGTAGGGTATGTATAGAAACGAGGAGTTTGATGGTGATGGGTTTGATGAGCAAGGGTAGCGTGATGATAGTGGGGTTTATACAATCACATTGGTTTATTCGGGATAGAGATAAGTTGGCAAAATCAATAGGACGGCTCGAAGCGTCAGAAGTGAACACCGCGAAAATTTACAAGATTTTCTACAATCGAGTGCCTAAGGAATCTGGTCGCTGAAATAACACCAGATCGGAACTGGTTCAAGGCTTTTGCTGAGTTTTTTTCTTTTCTACGTTGGACTTTGAGAAGGAGATTCAATGGCCAGATAGGGAAGATGATGTGTGGTAGTAATGGCCAAATAACAATATCTCCCCTCGGAGAGATTTCTAGGGGATTGAGTTGATATGAATTTGCCGTTGGGCTGAAATTTCAGGCTCTAAAAGGTGGGAAATGTTAGTATGATTGAACAATTCCAAATTCTGTGATGATGACTTTTGTGTTGATTCTACACTCGTCTCGATAAGTTTGGTTGTTCCTAGCGATGTTCGCTGAATTCTCCCCTCTCCTACGAGAGATGAAGTTAGAAGATATGCACTATGGCGCTGGTCCTCTCGTCGACAGATATAAGAGATTTAGTATAGGTGTTTAAGGAGGGTAAAGTGAGGTATTATGTTTATATTGTGTCTTTGATTTTTGCCTAAGCAGATGCTAACATTTTTCTCTTGAATTCTGTGTCACAATAAAGAGGATTACCTTTTCACTTTCCTTGTAGTATCAGAGAAAGCGTGAGTAGGGTAATACACAGAGCTAGTTATGAATTGATTTTATTTGGGGCGACTTTCAAAGGACAGCAACAACGCAGCAAGTAAGGCTTGGCCAGAAGACAATAATTATTTCGCTCCACTTTTCCGGCTTCTTATTGACAAAACTAAATTCTGTGTTATTTCTCAAGGACATTTATAAGAGTTCGGCTGGTCACGAATACAGTAAATCTATGTATATCAAAAGCAAAACCTCAAACTCACACCTTGAATTATAATTCCAAAGAGTAAGCTGATAATTCATTCAATCTACGGAGAATAACAACCTCATCACCTGAAACTGCAAGTTGTTATAGGCCTCATGTACTTTTTCAATTAGACTTGCCATCGAACCGGGTCAAGTCAAACTTGCATCCACGGAACTTCGGCTCCAGAACTCCACTGTGATGGGTTACGACACTTTAGGTGATTATGTGATGAGTGTAATATTTGCTTCTCTTGCGGCTTAGTAATCACGTTGTGGATTTGGAGTTTGAGTCTGAACGTTTTCGACGGCCAAGGCAGGTTCGACAACCAGAAGAAAAGAATTCGGCTCTCAAGTAATCCAGATGAGTACCTATCTAAGGTCAAACTTATGAGAGATACCATTGCCAACCTTTAATTTGTTTGGTACATAAATTTTTCGAAATATAATCTTTACTTTTTGAGTGGTCTCAGCCATGCCTTCCTGCTCACAAAGTAAAGGCTTTCTGTCTGCTCCATCACCGCTGATGACTGGACAGCTTTCCAGGGTTGTAGGTCGGGAGAGGGATAGGACTAGTGAATTGTTGGGATAATGAAGCGTACTTCATAAGGCAAAGGATATATGTAACAACTAGTGTCAAGGAATAGGCATGTAAGGAACCAAGGGAAAATATATCAATTTGCCCAGAATTTTCAGATGTTAACTAGCATAAAACACACATGTTTCACTCTAGAATGTTGATTAACCTAAAACTAACAAGTTTCTAGGTGTGTTGCACGAATAAGAGCCCCGAAAATGCTAATTATTTCTTCTCTCACCCATCTCTTCGTTATTTTTGACAGATTACATTCTTAGCCGCACTCACTTTTAAGTCTTGACAGAAGTACAACATATAGCCAGAGGCAAACAAATACCAATCCTTATTCCTATCATTCTATGACATCAATACCAATTACAATGTCGCGAAACTATTAGGATATACCGCATTGGTAAAATTCAATTTCTCAAATTCTTTCGCTTTTCTTCCACACCTAGAAGCTTTTCACCTATCTTTATTTGACTCCGACTCATTTAAACCATGAGGACATAAGCTCCTTTCCAATAGGCAACACAGTTTCAAGACCATGGTCCCATATCATATCATTTCCCTATTGCCTTGACATTCAACTGGAGCGCTTGTAGTTCTCTCAACTACCGACAATTCCAAGTTAAAATTTGTAACGTTCAAGGAGACTAATGCTTGATGATTAGAAACAAGTGAAGAGAAGTTAAGATTCGCATATAGAGGCTCTTCATAGCACAAACTCATAGAATTCATCAAGATGGTTCTATCAGAATACAATTAGCTCAACTTATTGCCTCCACGATTCCAGACATAGGAAATCAAATTGACACCTTTCCACCACAAGCAACTCCACACGTAGCGTCTCCGTACAAGCATCAAATATGATGAACTTTCCATAGCCAGACCATCATCTTCTCAGGTCAAATCTCAATAATATATCATAACCATTTCATTACGAGTTATTGCTTATTTTTCGTACTATATTGTCGCGTCTAGCATTTAAGTTTCAACCCCAAGATCCTCGCTCTTGCACTATCTGTAATCACAAACATCAAAATCTTTTCCCTCTTTTCCCTTACACATCGCATCATACTCGAGTTTAACCATTTCCCAAAATCACACCCATCCTTTCGATTGATGCCACGATTCGAACTTCAAGTCCGTAGTTCGAAGTCAAGAAGGGTTTCTGCCTTTGATTTCTTCTCACTAGATCCCGCGGGTGCCTGTTAGTGAGTTGCACAAATCAGACTTTGGCTAAGAGCTATCTTATGCGTCTAAACATCAGGGCAATACCCTGATGAAGATACTATGTCGCAAATACCAGACGAGGAATCCGTACTAGATTACCGGGCTCGACGAAGATCAAGCAAGCGAGAATCACAGCACAAGAAATACTTGGCAGCAATCTATGGCTTTCTCCAAAAATGCTAAAACATATTTGCACTTCGTCTAAGAATCTTGGATGGTGGAATAAGTCTCATATAGAGACATCTACATCGAGAGACCTGAACTACAAATGCATGTATCTGGGTGAACGTGAATTCGGCATCTCTATGGCACATGTCTAAGGTAGAGTCCCAGCGAGAATATAAGAGGATCAGGAGTTGGAAACATCAACACACAGTATCATTATTATCCTATTCAAGGTAACCTCATTTATTAGCCTATCGTAATTGTACATCCAAATATCCTCGAAGCAGCTCCTTATTTCTTCTGCCTCTTCGTGCTCTTATCACTAACCCCACTCATCACGCTAGCACTTCTCTTCCGCTGCACACTTGCAGCTCTAACACTCGCTGCAACACTCCCCTCCCTTTTCACCTCCCCATCGCCTTTCGCAATCGGAGTTGCACTCGCCGCCCTCGTAAGCCTTTCCTTCTCGACTTTGTGAGCCTTGGCTGTAGCAATCTCCCCAGCAAGTTTATCAGCGACCTTGCGAGCATCAAGCAGCACGTTAATGCTTTGTAATAGGCCCTCGTAAGCTTCACCTACTTCGGCCGTAGGCATGATGAGACGTCCAGCTATCTCGAGTTCGCCGAGGATGTTTCCAATCTTCGCTTGTTGGACGGCAGATTTGCTGACGAGAGGCTTGGTGATCTTGTCGTGACGGAAGGTTGGGCCGGAGGTACCGAGACGTTCGTGACGAGATACACCATAGATCCTCTCTTCTTCTTCTGTGAGTTGACGGCGATCTGCAGCATTTTGGGTGTTGCCTTTCTTGTTGTTGTTACCGCTTGGTCCAGATATCGATTCTCGCACAGAGCTTTCGCGGCGGTCGAAATTTTGCTGGTTTTGGCCACTCGAGCCGACTGCTGGGCTCATAGTCTCTCCACCCATAGTCAGCTTCCGAGCCTTCTTCGATTTGTCGGCAGTCATAAGCTGTTGAAGCAGTTGTTGCAAGCCTCCACTTGTAGAAAAGAGACCGATGTTGCCCGTACTTGGTGGAGCTTCAAGTCGAGCGTATAGCTCCTTTCTTTCTTCATTGAGCTTGTCTGATCTGGCCAGAATCCTCTTCAGCTCCAACAACAGGCTCTCTTCTTCTCGAGCCTCTTCTCTTGTCCTCTTGAAGGCTGCTTCAGCAAACTTCTTCCTATCGTGTTCCTGCTTGGCATCAAAATTCTGCATGACCTCATGAAGGTTGAACTCTGCACTATTCATCTTGATGGGCGGTTTCCGTAATGCCATAATCGTTGCCGCAATCGAATAATACCGGGACTTTATGTCTTCCATAGTTCTGACTTTCGGAGGGATGATTATGGCTCCAGGATTTACCGCAGCATCTCCTTCGACAGGTTGGGGAATTGGTGGTTCGTACTCATATCGATCCCAAATGACGGGCCATCTCAAATCAAACTCGGATACAACTTTCATCAAGTAATCCGTCTCGTCCCTACTCCAATCTTGGCTCTGTAATCTCGAATTATATTCGTCATCCGTGTAGTTGGGAATATTAACCTGAACATTGAACTTCGCAAACGTAGAGTCGTCCATCTCAGGCGTAGGTTCCCCCGCAGCTTCTGCAACATCCACTCCATTCTCATCAATCCCTGCTGGCGGAAGCGATACTGCTTTCCTTCTCCAATGCCTCAACACTAGAGTCTGATCGGATCGCGCAGTATTCTTGAACGGCTTTAGTTCCCATTTCGAAGCTGGTTTCCGGCTCGTGAATCTTCGTTTCTTAAACACCGAGACCTCTGGCACGATCGCAATAGGGTTGTCGCCGCCTAAATTCTGTACTTCGCGCGCAAGACCCTTCAGTACAGGTCGCGGTCCTGCGAGTTTCTGCTTCTTAGCTGGTCGGGGTGTACCCTCCTGCGGGAGATCCAGCATATCGCGCACATCGTGGGAAGTCATTGCAATTTAATAATTGGTGGCCTTGTCGCGTGTCGTCCTGTAGATGTTGTCGCGAGAATGACGATGTTTCCTAAAGTCGAGGGCCATTCATGAACAACTTGGGGAAAGACCAATCGCTATCCTCACGTGACGTGTATGATATCTCAAAAAACCACCTGTGCAAATCGCGAGGCTTAAACTCCCCCTTTACGCGATACCTGCCTCACAACTCGCAACTCCTAATCCCCAAGGTCAACAACCATGCGTTCAATAATCCCAATCCTCTCTCTGAGCGCGGTGCTCGCGCCCGTTCAAGCCCTTTACTTCTATATCGATGGCACGTCACCGAAATGCTTCTTCGAAGAGCTGCCGAAGGATACCCTCGTAGTTGGCCATTATACAGCGGAGGAATACGACAATGATAGACAGATGTGGTCGAAGCATGATGGATTGAACATTTTCATTTCAGTTGATGTGCGTTCTCCTCTCCCTCCTCGTTATTGCCCCAATCCAATAGCAACCCCAATCCCCCAGCACTAGCCAAACAAGCAAACTAATTCTCTCGTAGGAAGTATTCGACAATGACCACCGCGTCGTCTCCCAAAAAGGCTCCTCCGCAGGCCGCTTTACCTTCTCCGCCGCGGACTCCGGCGACCACAAGATATGCTTCACGCCCTCCTCCACCTCCGGCGGTTCAGGCTGGCTCTCCGCCCTTCACCCTATGGGTGGCATCAAGCTCACTCTTGATCTCGCCATCGGAGAGACGAGCGCGATTGAAAGCACAGACAAGGGCAAGATCAACGATATTGTGCAGAAGGTCAAGGATTTGAATGGGAGACTGCAGGATATTAGACGTGAACAGGTGTTCCAGCGGGTATGTACTTTGTCGGGGACAATCCTTCTAGACGGGCTTGGAGCAATTGGGGAGATTGGGAAAGTAATGCTGGATGGAGTGACTTTTACTGACAATTATGCGTAGGAACGAGAGGCTGAGTTCAGAGATCAATCGGAGACTACGAATGCTAGAGTTGTGAGGTGGACATTGGTACAGTTGGTTGTTTTGGGTATTACCTGTGCTTGGCAGCTTTCACATCTGAGGTCTTTCTTCATCAAGCAGAAATTGACATAACCCTGTTGTATTCATTGGGGTTGGCAATTGAGCATAGTCGAATTACTTTACTGTATGATATTGGCTGGTTGGAATTGGGCCTCGTATGCATGACAAATGCACCGAGTTAGACTTGAATCACATAATGAATCCATCCAAAAGCATATTTCAATTTTTAATTTTCCTTTCATTGAATTGTGGACCCGGAAATCTTTAATAAGTCCCATGCATCTATTTCACCCGTTCGCCTTTGCTTCGCTCTGAACTAGAAAGCTATAACTATCATGAGTCCTTTCCATGCAACCAGGACCTTCCTTCGTACTTGGAGGGCCGTAAAAGGGAATGCGATGCTGATGAGGAAACGGAGGCGAAATATTAATCTTGAAGTAATTCTGACATTAGCCGTGCGCCGTGAAGAACCAGGAAATAGTTTTACGCGGAGCTTTGTCGGCTGATTCTGACATGTATACACAAACAGCGAGAGTCGTATCTGCCAGGGGCAAGAGGAAGAACGTTCGGAATTCTGCCCCAAATGGGGAGAGTAGGATTAGAAGGTGGGGAGATTGCTCTTCTTTCATTAATGCCTTCAGAGAAAAGAGAGTTGGTTGACAAGAGGCCGTGGAATGTTTGAAGGGCTTTTCTGATATAATCAAGGAGATATATTCATCCTAAGTAAAATTGTCAGATTCATATACGGTCTTCCTCGGTATAAATTTACTAACCGCAGCATAGGGTCTTCATCAGTTTCTGGAAACCTGTTGGCTGGGGTTCTTGGGGTCGCCCGTTTTGCTGTGCTTGGGCTGTCATGTTCGGCTGAGGCGTCATTCTCTGTGGAAGGTTGTTGGAACTGTTCTGGAATTGCGCCTGGGTTGAGCCTGTTGGAGTAGCGACGTCTTGGAGCCCCCCCGCCGCTCCGCTCGTGCGTTTTGGGACCAACCCGCCTTGGGCGCTTGGTCTGTCGCGCGATTTGCCCATCCCCGGTTTGATTGGGGACGGTGGCGGGGGTTGCGCGGCGTTTAAACGGGCGGCAGTGAGGTGGCCTGGCGTGCTGTTTCCTGCTCGTGTGGTTCCGTGTAATTCTCTTGCTGATGCTCCTGGGACGGCATTTGAGTTGTGTAGCATGTGTTGAGATGGATGTTGCTTCATAGCTTCCCATCCTTTGCCATTGTTGAGCTTCATCCAGTCGTACTCTCCATCCTCCACTTCTCCAGTGTTCTTCAACGCTTGCGTAAAGAGGTCGCGGAGGTAATCGTAATCGGGAGTGTCTTCAAAACCAAGATTTCGGACATAGCTTAAGTACTTGTTGAACTCCTCTGGGAAACCATCACACAGATCCTTGATGGCGGTTGTCTGCTTCTTCTCTCCAATCTTTTCATACTTCTGCTTGTTTGTCGCGGCCTTCAAACCTTGCCATGGCAAACCACCGCGGAGGAAATACATGAAAACGTGGCCTAGAGCTTCGAGATCATCTCGTCTCGACTGTTCTCGTCCCAAATGTGTGTTGATACTCATGTATCGGGCGGTACCAGAGAGTGACTTTCGTTCGCGATATGGGATGTGCTGTTTCGTCTTTGGATCTCTATACTGCTTCGCCATACCAAAATCCACGACATGAATGACATTTGCTGACTTCGACCCGGGTCGACCAATGAGGAAGTTGTCTGGTTTGATGTCACGATATATCAGATTCTTCTCGTGGATGGTTTGGACTCTCGACAGCTGCAACAATTAGTATGGACCCAACTCTCCAGAGGTGCAAACATACCATCTGCTTCGCTACCATTACAACGGTCTTGGTGGAGAATCTTCGGTTGCAGTGGTCAAATAAATCTTCGAGTGATGGACCAAGGAGATCGATGACAAGAATGTTATGGAGGCCCTCTTGACCAAAGTAGTAGACATTAGGGATACCAGCTGTCGAGTATTAGAGAATTGATTAATTGATGAGTAGGATCCGTATACTCACGGCAACCGACAAGGATTTTGTATGTACGGTACTCATCTCGCAATTGTGGTGCATCACTCTTCCGTGGTTCCTACAAAAGTGTTAAAAGTGTTAAAACGGTAGCCATTCTTGATCGGTCGATACGTCAATCGGTCGAACAAGATCGGACGGGAAGCGATGTATGGTGTCCTCCTAAGGGAAGTACGTACGAATTTGATGGCCACTTGCTGGTTGTTTAGGAGGTTCGTTCCCTCGAAAATTACACCAAATGAACCCTCTCCGATCTTCTTTCCCACACGGTAATGCACACCGACTACGTTCGATGATGAGGACGCCATCGGAGAATTGTTTCGAGCTCGATGTCGAGCTCAGTAGAGGATTGACGGTCAACGCTGCCGAGAGAAGGTGACAGCGGGATAGGATGGGATGGATGACCGCGAGGCTATGGACAATGGTACGCGACGACTGTGGCAACGATAGATGTTAACATTGACTTGCCCTTCCCAAGCGACAGGCCTACGGCGGACAGAGGCTCTGCGAACAACAGGATCGTGAAGATGTTGTTGATGGGAGAGGTTGTTGGCACACGACGCTGGATATGAGAGGTTGTTGAAATTGAGCGGGACCAACTCACTACTGGAAGCGAAGCACAGGCTCCTGGCTCGGGCTCTCCGCAATAGGAATCGGCCGCAGAGCAGCACGTTGGAGCCTTCGAGGGAGCGATCATACAATTACAAGGAAAGGGAATGTTTACAAGCAATGCTGTAATAGAAAGATGTGAATGTGAATGCGAATGGAGGGGGTGAGAGGAGACAGCTCTGTGGCCGATGATGGGCACACAGAAAGGTGGATGTTGTTAGTTGACAGCCGTCTGTGGTGTAGCGCGCCGTACAAAAT